>QGSO01000186.1:2177519-2354815 GCA_011037825.1 Carya cathayensis
AAATAGGCAATAGCCAAAGTACACAGGAAGTATACACAGAAAATGCCTAAGTACCATTAAGCACTGTTGAGGGATACAAACAGATCATGAAAACTGTCCTCATTACAACTAATGACCAAATCCCAAGAAAATAAAGTATTATAAAAGAATCTCTTCAGCTCATCCAAGGAACGTTCCCAATCTTCAAAACACCTCTTATTTCTCTCCATCCACAAACACTACATTTTTTTTTCTAATCATCCACAAACACTAAATAATGTAGAGGGGAATCATTTTCCATACAGCAACAATGTGAGCATTTCCCCTAATTTCATTCCAACACCTAAGAATATCCTTAACTCTTCCAGGCATAACCCAAGCCACACCAGTCCGGTTAAAGATATCATTCCACAAGAACCGAGCCACCTCTTGATGTAACAAAAGATGATCTACAGATTCGCCCATTTTCCTTACAGAAGAAACATTAATCCATAATGATGAGACCACGTTGCCTCAAATTATCAGTAGTGAGCAATCTCCCAAGAGCAGCAGTCCATAGACTACATGCAAAGAAAACAATCTTTGGAGGGACCTTACACTTCCAAATAGCCTTCTGAGGGAAACAATGATCATTAGAGAATCCCAAGAGTGCCTTGTAATAGGATTGCATTGAGAACCTATTACTCCCACCAGGAATCCAAATCATCCTATCCTCTGCCAGACTACCGAATGACATAGCATACAAGGAATCAAAAAAATCAGCAAACATTCCAAGTTCCCCCATTCATGAGCCGCTCTATAAAAATTGGCATTCCAATGGAAAGAACCATTAGAACAAACCAACAAATCAGCCACCACAGCCTCTTTATCACTAGAAATCTGGTAGAGAGACAGAAACACATACTTAAGAGCCCTTGCACCACACCAAACATTGTGCCAAAAGTAAACACCACGAACATTTCCAACTGCCAACCTGAAAAAGTTGGAGAAACCCTCCCATCCGGAATAAATATATTTCCCGATGATATCTCCACAACCATTTCCCCAAAAGTGCTTTATTGAAGGTCCCCAACCATCTCCCAAACCACCACAATGTACAAAAGAACATATTTTACCCCACCCAACAAGATGAAATTTGGCTTCCTCGGCCCAAAGGAAACTCCAAAAAGTTTTATCAATATGTGCTGCCACACCTGCAGGTAATGGAAATAAAGATAAAAAAAAAATATGTTGGGAGGTTGGATAAAGTGCTTTTGATAAGAGTTAATCTACCGCCCTTTGACAAATAAATTCTTTTCCATCCTAACAACCTTTTATCAATCTTTTCTAACACACCTTCCCATATAGAGTTCGCCTTGAAAGTAGCCCCCAATGGAAGACCAAGATATTTCATAGGTAGTGATGATACCTTACAGCCCAGAATGTCTGCCAATCCCAGAACATTAGACCTGTACGGTTGTACCCACAGGAACCATTTCAGGCTTTGAAAGATTCACCTTCAAGCCTGAAACAGCTTTAAAAATGTCTATATTGTTATATTTTGGTTTGAGACAGGGAGATCCGCTCTCTCTCTCTTTTACTCTTCCTTTTTGTCATGGAAGCACTCAGTAAGATGATCGAAGGCCTTGTGAAAGCAGGTTTTCTCTATGGTTTCTCAGTGGGGGATCGTTCTCTTAATATTTCTCATTTGTTGTTTGCTGATGACACTCTCATATATTCTTTGGAGCACACCTCGGGCACATCCAATCTTGAGGGCTTTACTTCTTTGTTTTGAAGCTGTTTTGGGCCTAAAAGTAAATCTCGCCAAGTTTGAATAGGCACTGGTGGGGAATGTTCTCGAAGTGGTGGTTCTTACCTCTCTTCTATGATGTAAGATATCCTCTCTACCTTTATAGTATCTTGGCTTACCCTTGGGTGCTTCTTTCAAATCAGAACAGATTTGGAATGTTGTGTTTGAAAAGGTGGAGCGCAGGTTGGCATCTTGGAAGAGGTTGTATTTATCAAAAGGTGGTAGACTCACGTTGATTAAGAGTACCCTCTCTAACCTTCCCACCTATTTGATGTCCTTGTTCTCGCTCCCAGCAAAGATTGCCAACCTTCTTGAGAAGCTACAACATGATTCTTGTGGAGTGATTTGGGGGATGAGTTCAACTTCCATCTGGTTAATTGGTCCATGGTGTGCACTCCATTCTCTAGGGGTGGATTGAGGATTCGAAACTTGATGAAATTCAACCAAGCCCTATTAAGTAAATGGTTGTGGTGGTACCAACAAGAAAGGGGGCCTTGTGGAAGTCTGTCATAGTTGCGCAGGTTGGTGAAGCATGGGGTGGTTGGTGCTTGAATGAGGTACGTGGCTCACATGGTGGGTTTGTGGAAAATCATTAGGAAGGGTTGGGAGACCTTCAGGAGACATACTCGTATCGTAATGGGGGACGGCTGTCGTGTCAGATTTTGGCATGATAAATGGTACGGTGAACGATGTCTCAAAGACACTTTCCTGGCCATATTTGAGCTAGCACAAATCAAGGATGCCGTGATAGTGGATCTGTTGGCTTTATCTGGTGGCTTCCCCCAATGGAATGTGGATTTCACTAGGGTAGCCCAAGACTGGGAGTTGGAGGTTATCACAGAATTCTATGTAGCACTGTACTCCGTACGTATGACCGAGGGTACTATGGACATGATGTTTTGGAGCCCTTCAAATAAAGGTAAATTCACAGTTAGATCATTTCACAAAGTTTTATCAAGCCCAAGCATGCCCACTTTCCCATGGAAGAGTATATGGCAAACGAAAGCTCCTTCAAAAGTAGTGTTCTTTGTTTGGACAGCAGCATTGGGAAAAATTCTCACCACAGATAACCTAAGGAGACGACGGTTAATGGTATTTGATTGGTGTTGCATGTGTAAGAAAGATGGAGAATCAGTTGACCATCTGTTTCTACATTGTGAGGTGGCCAGGACCATGTGGGCTGATTTTTTTATAGGTCTTGGAGTATCATGGGTCATGCCCCATAGTTTGGTGGATTTTCTAGCGTGCTGGAGAGGCCACCGTGGAGATTCACAAGTTGCAGCAACATGGAAAATGGTTCCCATATGTATGTGTTGGTGTATCTGGCGAGAGCGAAATGATAGAAATTTCAAAGACCATGAGAGAACAATGGAGGAGCTGGAAGTTTTTTTCTTTAAAACATTATTTTCTTGGGTGGGGGTCATTGTCTGTAATGGACTAAATGTCCTTGACTTTCTTCTTTCAGTTGTAAACTCTAGCTAGGTATTTCTCAAGTATACTCCTTTTGTACTTGGGCTTTGCCTATTGTTATGAATAAAACTTCATGATTACCGATAAAAATAAAAAAAAAAGAAGCAAAAGAGCCCTCAAATATTGAATATGACTACGGTCCAGCTCACAAAAAAGTAAAGTATCATCAACAAAAAGAAGATGAGATATATTAACACCTCCCACAGCAAAACCAGTGAGAAAGGCTCCATCAACAGCAGCACTCAACATGCAACTAAGTGCATCCATCACAATGACCAACAAGAAAGGGGAAAGAGGGTCCCCTTATCTTAATCCCCTAGAGCTGTGAAAAAACCCCTCCGGTGCACCATTCACCAAAACTAAAAAATGAATAGTAGAGATACAATGTCTAATCCATGAAATCCATCTTTCTCCAAAGCCACATCTCCCAAGTAACACAAAAAGTCCTAGTTGGCATGATCATATGCCTTCTCCATGTCTAATTTGCAATGGATCTCAGGTGTTCTCACCTTGATTCTACTGTCCAAACATTCATTGGCAATTAGAACTGAATCCAAGATTTGTCTTCACTTCACAAAAGCATTCTAAGGTTTTGAAATAATTCTACTCATAATGGCAGTCATTCTGTTAGGAAGTACCTTGCCAAGTATCTTATACACCCTATTAACAAGGCTGATGGGTCAAAAATCCTTCACCTCCACTGCCACCACTTTCTTAGGAATAAGGGCAATAAAAGTCGCATTAAGACTCTTTTCCGATTTTCCAAAAGAATGAAATTTGTAAAAGACCATAATATCCTCACCAACCACATCCCAACAAACATGATAGAAGGCCATAGAGAACCCATCCGGACCTGGTGCTTTATCTTTAGCCATCCCAAGAATCCCTTGAAAAACTTCATCCTCCTCAAATGGTCTCTCTAACCAAATAGCTCTTGATTGATCGATAATGTCGAAGGAAAAACTATCAAGTTTGGGTCTCCAAGTAAATTTTTCCGTAAGGAGATCTTCATAAAAGTTGACAATATGCCCCTTAATAACATCATGATCCAAACAAACCTGTCTGTAAGGGTGACTATAGTTCTTCAAGAGAAAGATGGAGTTTTTTGAAGGTGCAGACTGTGAGCATGAATGAGCAAAACCTACCTTGGAGAGTTACATATTTTGGTTGTAAAACAAATTAATTGTTTCTATCATTTCAAGTGAGGAAAAAAATAAATTTGGATGGAGATGGATTGGAGGTTGTTATTCGGGACTTTTTATGGAAAAAATGTGAATCTTTACTTGTCTGCCTAGGAGGTAAGGTGGAGAGTGGTTATGTAGGAAGGTTTGAAGTGAATATGAAATAATTCAAGGGAATAGCCTAATAGGACATCAACAAGGCTATTGTAAATTTTAGGTATGCACAGTTGAGAACTTTAGCAAGTTCTTGATAATATATACTTAATGGTTTATTAAGAGAAAAAAAAGTCTCTAACAAAGGCTTGATCTGGAAGAGTTTGCCAATGAGAAATCTCCCTTTGGGGGCTCTTTTTAAGGTGAGACCAGTTTGGGATGGGGTGATTGAGAAGATAGAGAGAAGGCTAGCGGGATGGAAAAGGTTGTGCCTGTCAAAAGGGGAAAGAATCACCTTAGTCAAAAGCACTCTTTCTAATCTTCCTACATATTTTCTCTCATTATTTCCTCTACCGGTTGGCGTGGCTAATTGGATTTAAAGGATGTTTTGCGTTTTCTTGTGGGTTGGTATCAGGAAGGAAGCCAAGTTTCACTTGGTTAGTTGGGATAAGATTTGTTCCCAACTATAGTGTGGAGAGTTGGGGGTTCGGAAGTTGAGAACCTTCAATAGAGCCATTTTAGGGAACTTGTTATATCATCAGGAAAGTGTGACTTTTTGGAGGTTTGTGATCGATTTCAAATATGGGAGTGCTTGAGGGGGCTTGGTGTTCTAATGAGGTTGGAGGTACACATGGTATCTGGGGGTGGAAAAATATTAGGAGTGGTTGGGGAGATGTTGCCAAACATGTTAGTTTTGTAGTTGGTGATGGTTCTAGGATTAGTTTGTGGCATGATTCTTGGTGTGGTGGTAGGGCCCTTAAAGTTGCTTTTCTTGGCCTCTTCCGGATCGCTCATAATGCTTCAGTGGCAGATGTCTTGGACTACTTGTGTCACGCTTCGTACCCAGGGGTGAACCATTTTAACTCAAAATCCACAAAATATAAAATTTAGTTACAGTAATCCTTCAAAATCAAATACCTCACAAATCCTTCCAAAGAAATTAAACTCTCAAATCTCTCAAATTCACTTATGCCATCCGACACTTATCTTACCTTCCTCTTACAATCCTGTCACGTGCCAACTGTCACAAACCAACATAGTCATCTGAAAAAAAATGGTGGAGATAAAGGGGTGAGTCCACCGACTCAGTAAGCAATGAACTTATACTAGTGTGTAAACATGAGCCAGTTACAGAACACACAAACAAGCAGTTCTCAAAATAGCAGTGATATTTTCAAAAGCATTTCATTACAATAATAATGTATACAAAAGACCTTAGGCATAAACATAACTGAAACAACATTAGAAACAGGAATAGAGGCCATATTTACCATTGTGGCAGGGTTGTGCATATCTCCGGTTAGCCAAGCCGAACATAAATCATTGTTTTGTTAGCATAGTGAGTGCACTCAAAACAGAGACCACTATTTTATCTCGTGGTAGGGCTAGAGGCCATTATTATATCCTGTGAAAGGGCGACAGACCATTATTATCTTCCGTGCCAAGGCCAGAGACAACTATTATATCTTGTGGCAAGGCCAGAGGCCACTATTAAATCCCGTGGCAGAGCTAGAAATCAGAGGCCATTATTATAACCTGTGCTAGGGCCAAAAATTAGAGTCCACTATTATAATCTGTGGCAGGGCCCGTAACCAAAGTAGAATAGAATCTTATTCCTTAGGTTTTCAGATATAAAGCAATAATAGAATAATATACTAAACAAATAATAATCATATAATTAGATAAAATATTTTAAACTTAATGTTCACATCTATGCAGCAAAGAAACAAAGTAAAAATTGCTCATGTCTACACCAGTCGTGATAAAATGTCATGTTTCATTCTACACCGCCGCCGAAGGGTGATGATGGTACGTTGCCGTCGGGGGGGTCTCAGCTGCCTTCGACGGTGATGGGTCAGGCGTCGGCGGCGGGCCCAGGGTTGGTGGGTTCGCCGGCAAGTCTTGTGGCGCCGGAAAACAGTCCCGTGGGTGTTGGTGGCAGGCGTGAGTTAATGCAGATTACGAGTAACGTTGAGAGTGAAAGGCCGGTGACCGAAACTGCACAGAAAACGCCGTTTTTAAGTGAGGAAGCTTCTGTGGGCACTTCTTTGCAGGTTGGAACGTTGGAGCAGGGTCAGGCTGAAGAGGGTCTGCCGATAACTTCTCTGAGAGGAGCAGAAAGTGATTTTCTGTTGATGAAGCCTGCGCAGAACTTGACGCACGAGAGGGAAGGAGTTGCAGGATCTTTTTCTGGGCTAGTTGAAAGGCAGGAGTTGGGCATGGTTGAGGGGGGTCCGAGAAACAGAGGGGTTGTGGAAACTGAAGTTTCCTTCTCGTCGGGGGGGTCTAAGCTGCCTTCGACGGTGATGGTTCAGGCGTCAGCGGGGGGCCCAGGGGTGGTGGGTTCGCCGGCGAGTCTTGTGGCGCCGGAAATCAGTCCCATGGGGGTTGGTGGCAGGCGTGAGTTAGTGCAGATTGTGAGTTATGCTGAGAGTGACAGGCCGGTGACGGAAACTGCACAGAACACTTCGTTTGTATGTGAGGAAGCTCCTGTGGGTACTTCTACGCAGGTTGGCATGTCGGAACAGGGTCAGGCTGAAGAGGGTCTGCCGATAACTTCTCTGAGAGGAGCAGAAAGTGGTTTTTTGTTGATGAAGCCTACGCAGAACTTAACGCACGAGAGGGAAGGAGTTGCAAGTTCTTCTTCGGAGCTGGTTGAAAGACAGGAGGTGGGTGTGGTTGATGGGGGTCTGAGAGACAGTGGGGTTGTGGAAGCCAAAGTTTTCTCTCCTCCTAGTTTGTTGGGGGATTGCAGCAACACAGAGAAGGAGGGGTTCTCTGGCTCCTTAGTGGCA
Organism: Carya cathayensis; assembly: GCA_011037825.1. NCBI lineage: Eukaryota > Viridiplantae > Streptophyta > Magnoliopsida > Fagales > Juglandaceae > Carya > Carya cathayensis. The sequence continues at coordinate 2,184,887 of QGSO01000186.1, forward strand.
TCGAGAAGTGATGCGGATATGCAAGTGGCTTTGTTCGGGGATGAATGTGTTGGCGATGAGGGGGCTGTCTTCTCTCCTCTGTGCACACTTCCGCCCAGAATTGAAGAGGGGAATTTTTCCTCATCGTGGGTTTTTAAAAAAGTGAAGGAAATTCAAGCAGTCATCGGAATCTCGTGTTGGTAAGGAAGAACAATTTAAGGCCCTTCTCGTGGCCTTGGAAGAAAGCCATTCAAAATCAGCCTTCAAGAGGGACAAGGAACTAAAGAGGTTAACTTGTTCCATTAATTATGATGTGAAGGAAGGGAGTGGCGGGAGGGAGAGATCGAAAGGGAGGGGTAAGCTAGGTTTTAATGCAGCCTAAGATTATATCTTGGAATGTGCGGGGGCTTAATGATCGCAATAAACGCCTCCGTATTAAATCCCTTTTGCGGATGTGGAAGGGTGATGTGATATGTTTTCAAGAAACAAAGTTGTGGAGCATTAATAGAAGCATTGTTCGGAGCCTATGGGGGTGCTCGTATGTGGGTTGGTCGTATTTGGCTTCAGAGGGAGCCTCAGGTGGGGTTTTACTTATGTGGGATAAAAGAGTGGTTGAGGTGGTAGAAGAGTGTATTGGAGTTTATTCAGTAGCAACTATGTTTAAAAACGTGGAGGATGGATGGGAATGGGCATTTGTAGGTACATATGGGCCAAATATGGATAGGGATAGGAAAAGGAAAAGGTTATGGGAGGAGCTAGCGGGAATTTATTCTCTATGGGATGTGCCGTGGTGTATGGGGGGTGATTTTAATGTTACTCGCTTTCAGAGCGAGCGATCGGGACAGAACCGAAACTATGTGGCCATGGAGGAGTTCTCAGAATTTATGTTTGATTTGAACCTCATGGATCTCCCCTTGGTAGGGGGAGAGTATACTTGGTCAAATGGGAGGGCTTGGTCGAGACTGGACAGGTTTCTTGTCTCTCCTGAGTGGGAAGCTCACTTTCCGGGGGTTTGTTAGAAACGCCTACCTCGAGTCAACTCGGACCATTTTCCTATTCTCTTAGATTGTGGGGGTATTCATAGTGGTCGAAGGCATTTCAAATTTGAAAACATGTGGCTCAAAGCGGATGGTTTTGTAGAGTTGGTAAGTGCTTGGTGGTCGTCGTATCAAATCCTTGGCACGCCAAGTTTTATCCTTGTAGGTAAATTAAAGGCTTTGAAACAAGACCTGAAGAAGTGAAACTTGGAAGTTTTTGATCACACTGACAATCTGAAGTTAGTCGTTTTGGAGGAGTTGCAGGAAATAGAGGGACAGGAATTACAGGGAGTTATCTCTGAGGAGGGGTTATTGAGGAAGGCCACGATCACGGCAAATTTGGAAAGAGTGTTGTTGGCAGAGGAGACCTCATGGCGCCAAAAATCCAGGGCACTCTGGTTGAAAGAAGGAGATCGGTGCACTAAGTACTTTCATAAGATGGCAAACTCTCATAGGCGGAGTAATGCCATTGAGGCTTTACACTCAGGCACCGAGGTGCCTACTGATATAGAGAATCATATAGTGCTTTTCTATGAGTCACTTCTTACCGAACCGGTTGAATGGAGGCCGAAGCTTGATGGGCTGCGTTTTGAGACCATTGATACTCAGAGTGTGAATGTGCTGGAGAGATCTTTTGAGGAAGATGAGGTTTACAAGGTCATTTCTGGGATGGCAAAGGATAAAGCGCTGGGACCAGATGGCTTTTCTATGGGCTTCTTTCAGACTTGCTGGGACATAGTGAAATGTGATGTTATGCAGGTTTTCAATGAATTTCACTCTTTTCAAAAGTTTGAAAGATCTCTTAATGCGACTTTTATTGCTCTTATTCCGAAAAAACAAGGGGCATCGTTTATAGAGGATTTTCGGCCTATAAGCCTGGTTAGTGGTATATACAAAATAATCTCGAAGGTGCTGGCTAACCGGTTAAGCCCCGTGATGGAATAGATTATCTCCAAGCCACAAAACGCTTTTATTCGTGGGAGACAAATTCTTGACTCTGTGCTCATTGCTAATGAGTGCCTGGATCACAGGTTGAAGGAGGGAGTTCCAGGTATTCTTTGCAAGTTAGATATGGAAAAGGCTTATGATCATGTGAACTGGGAATTCTTATTATATTTACTTCAGAGGTGTGGGTTTGGGGAGAGGTGGATATCATGGATGAGTCATTGTATTTCTACAGCAAGGTTCTCAGTGCTTGTTAACGGTACACCGGCTGGTTTCTTTAATAGTTCTTGGGGCTTGCGACAAGGAGGTCCATTATCTCCACTTCTGTTTGTTATCGTCATGGAGGCTCTTAGTCAGATGGTAAAAGCGGTTGTGGAGGGGAGTCTCTTAGCGGGTTATCAGGTGGGCAATGGCTCGGGTGACCCTATTACCATCTCACATCTTTTATTTGCAGATGATACCATTCTCTTCTGTGACGCAGATATTAGTCAGATCCAAACTCTTCGAGCTTTGCTACGTTGCTTCGAAGCAGTGTCGGGACTCAGGGTGAATCTTGGGAAGTCGGAGATGGTTCTAGTGGGTGCAGTCTCAAATATCCACAGTTTAGCAAGCATGTTGGATTGTAAGGTGTCTGCTTTGCCAATGAAATATTTGGGTCTACCATTGGGCGCAACCTTTAAGGCTAGAGCTATATGGGATGGGGTAGTGGAGAAGATTGAGAAAAGGTTGGCTGGGTGGAAAAGGATGTATTTATCGAAAGGAGGTCGTCTCACCCTTATTAAGAGCACTCTTACTAATCTCCCCACTTATTTTCTATCACTATTTCCTATGCCTATAGGGGTGGTGAATAGAATCGAGAAACTTTTTAAGGCGTTCTTATGGGGGGGTATCGGGGAGGAGAAAAAATTCCATTTGGTTAAATGGAAGACAGTATGTGCCCCAGTTGTGCAAGGGGGGTTGGGTGTGTGTGATTTGAAAACTTTTAATAAGGCGTTGTTGGGGAAATGGTTGTGGAGATATCATTCGGAAGGGGGTTCATTGTGGAAGACAATCATTGATGTTAGATATGGTGCGGCTTGGGGTGGATGGTGCTCTAATGAAGTGAGAGGAGGGTATGGGGTGGGATTATGGAAGTTTATAAGGAAAGGATGGCCATGTTTTGAACAGAATATTTGTTTTGTAGTAGGTGAGGGCAACCGGATCAGTTTTTGGCGGGATGTGTGGTGTGGAGACCAGGCCTTGAAAAGGGCATTCCCGGCTCTTTATAGTATTGCAGTGAATAGGGAGGCTTCAGTGGCGGATATGCGCTTTTTTTCGCATGGCTCTCTTCAATGGAATATTCTTTTTAATAGGAATTTCCACGATTGGGAACTTTCTAGTGTATCAGATTTTTTCAGTTTACTATACTCCAAGGGAAGGTCAACGACACAGGGGGATAGATTGAAGTGGAGGTCTAATAACAAAAAATGCACGGTTAAGGCGTATTACAATATCTTGACAACACAAGATCATACTCCGTTCCCCTGGAAAAATATATGGAGGTCCTGGGTGCCTTCCAAAGTTGCTTTTTTCGTTTGGAGTGCTGCTCTTGGGAAGATCTTGACGACGGACAACTTGAGGAAGAGGGGTTGTGTCATGATAGATTGGTGTTATATGTGTAAAAAGAATGGAGAATCTGTGGACCACCTGTTATTGCATTGTGAGGTAGCAAGAGGGCTGTGGGATGAGATTTTTCAAAGGATTGATGTGCCTTGGGTGATGCCCTTGAGGGTTGTAGATCTGATGGGTTGTTGGAGGAAATTGCAAGGTTGTCATCAAGTGGCTGCGGCGTGGAAGATGATTCCGCTAAGTATCATGTGGTGTCTTTGGGTAGAAAGGAATGCACGTTGCTTCGAGGATAAAGAACGTACAAGAGAGGAGCTGAAGAATTTTTTTCTACACACTCTGTTGTCGTGGTTTTCTGCCATTGTTCTAAATGGGGATAGCGTTCATGATTTTCTGTCTTTAATTCAGCACAGTTAGCTTGTATTTAGGTGTTCTTCAGTACACTTCCGGTGTACATGGCTTATGCCTTTTTTCTTCCTTATTTTCAATAATATTTTCTCTTACCTATCAAAAAAAATAGATACAGAGACTCGTGCAGAAAAATAACCATCTGTTTTCATAACGAAATATGGAAGTTTCTCAAAATCCACCTGAGTCCCTTTTAGGCAAAGTCTAGCAGAGGAGCATCGCTTATTTGAACTTTTTAACATCTCTAAATTTTCTGACAATAGTGCCAAGCAAATATCAATCGTCACCTCTAAAATAGGCATGTAACTTGAATAAATTTGTAATCGTATGTGAATTTCTAATTAAGCATGTACTTGCAAATAAAACTTGAAATATTATGACCTTTTTCTCATAAAGCTTAAAATCATCGTAACTCTAAAATCGCATTAACTCTATAATACTGGCATTAAAACTCTAACTTCGTGTTCATGAATCCAAATTTGATTTCCCGGTCAATTACCCTCAAAATAGTCTAACCTTTTATGGGTCCGAACTCACATAACTCCATATACACCAATAAACCCATAACTAACAAGCTTTGAACTCAAATATCATCAACCCATGGCATCCTCAATATCTACCAAACCTAACATATGCTAATCGGCTTGCGAGAGAGGGAATGGGAGGTGCTATGAGAGAGAGAGAGAGAGAGAGAGAGAGAGAGCTTGATAATGAGGGGGAAACCGAGAGATGGAGGGAGGGAGTGAGTTACATAGGGAGAGAAATAGGCTTACAGTGCAACAGCAATGAAACAGGGGTTGTGGCTGGTGCAGCAACTTCTCCTTCTGATGAAGCAACCTAGCGAGGGGTGGTGAAGTTCGGTGACGCTAAGTGGACGTGTCGTGGTGTTCTTGGTTCAGACACAGCTGGGAAGTTGGTTGTGGGCTTTTGGGTTTGGGATGGGTTGTGTACCATGCATGGGCAGGGATGGGATAGGCTGACGGAGGAGCTGGGCAGCACCTTCTGTGACGTTGAAGATGTCTTTGACTTAGGGTGGTGGTTGATGAACCATCTATGGGCTTCACAGTTGTGCTTTGTTCCTAGTTGTCGAAACAAGGAACATCATGAGGTTCCTTTTGTGAGGGTGGTGGACATTGAGGGGCAACTGCTACATGCGGTGGTTGCTGGAAGAGAGAGAAACTGGTCGAGGTGCTGTTTACATGGGTTGCGGCTGCTGGGCCTCAAGTAGGGAAGGATGGCTTGCGGTGGTTCACTAGTTTTGGGCAGTGCTGTGCATGGCGAAAGGGTTGGTTGCACCGGTGGTTCTTCAAAGGGAGGTGCACAATGTGAAGCAAGGCTGTAGTGGTTGACGTGAACAGGGGCTGGACAGAGGGGCTTGGAGTGGTTTGAGTGATCTGGTCTGATGGTTTACTGTTGGATGTGTGGCTGGTTGTGACTTACGCATTGGTGCAACGTTCACAGTGGAACGTGGGTGGTGGTTGGCAACGGTGCTGGTGGTCATGACTCATGAGGGGCTGGGCAGAGGAGGTGTATGGCGTGGCTTGTTGTCTCCATTTGGTTCGACAATGCATGGGGAGTGAACGTGCAACTTGAGGAGGAGGAGGGGGGAGGGGGGGCTTCCTTAACCTTCTCTGGTGGTGCATGGCAGTGGCAAAAACTAGGAGACATGAGGGAAATACATCGAGTGGCAGCCCTATGCCTGCCTTGGTTGAAGATGGAGGTGTAGTCGGTAACATGGGTTGTATATGCAGGTCTCATGGGTTGGGCTGACCCATAGGTTTTTAGGATTTTCTCTTGGGTTCCTATTTGGGCTCTAGCAAATGGGTTGGCCCATTTAATGGGTCCACCTAAATTCTAGTGCTTGCCTATAATTTCATTGACTAAGTCACTTAACAACCCCAATGAGTCAATCTTAAATTCCAAAATGAGCCCAATTCATCCAATAAATACCTTTTGGGCTTTTAAATAAATTCTTGAGCTAGTAATCAATAAATATGGGCCCACTTGATCAATAAATATTAAAAGGGCTTTAAATCCAATTATTAGACCTAATAAAATTCCATAATCCACTATAATAAATTTTGGGCACGTGGTCTATTCAAAATTATCCAATAAAACTCAATTGGGCTTCTAAAAATGTTGGCCCCTTAATACCATTCCAAAATCATCCACTAAACCTTAATGGGCCTTAGAACAAACTTTTGCGCCTATGAGCCTAATTAAAAAATCTCTAGCCAACCTCAATATATAATTGTTTGTGGGCTTATCCAATATGGCCCTTTAAACCTAATTTTGGCCCAATAAAATTAACCATAACCCATTTCTTACCATATTGGGTCGAGGTATTACAACTTGAGTGGTTCCCCTCAATGGAATGTACATTTTACTAGAGCAGCGAATGATTGGGAAATGGATGCAATTTTTGATCCGTTTAGTTTGCTGTATGATACAAGTATTAGCAGGGTTGAGACGGACAAGATGACTTAGATTTATAGCAGAAATAAGAAGTTCACACTTTGCTCTATGTACAAGGTGTTGTCTGGTCAGAATGAGGTACACTCTTTTGCTTGGAAGTGTATATGGAGGAGTAAGGTGCCATCCAAGGTTGCTTTCTTTGGTTGGACTGCTTCCCTTGGGAAAATTCTGACCTTGGACAATCTTAGGATGCGTGGATTAATTGTTATGGATTGGTGCCATGTGTAAAAAATGTGGTGAATTGGTGGATCATTTGTTACTTCATTGTGAGATGGCAAGGATGTTATGGTATGAGGTCTTTAATAGGATTGGGGTGGCATGGGTGATACCTAAGAGGGTGGTGGATATTTTTGCCTGTTGGAGAAGTCTCGAAGGCAACTCTCAAATTGCTGCTGTTTGGAACTTGATCTCTTTATGTCTTATGCAGTGTATTGTTTCGAGAGGAATGGCCGGTGCTTTGAATATAAAGAACACTCAATGGATGAACTCTGATGTTTCTTTTTTAACACCTTATTTCTTTGGGCTTGGGCCATTGTATTCAATGGAACTTCTGTTCATGATGTTCTTTTTTTTATCCAGTTCCTGATTTCCTAGGTTTGTGCATTTGTATACCACCCGTGTATTTGGATGATGCCTATTTACTTGCCTCAATAAAATTTTCTTACTTGTAAGAAAAGAAGACCATTGTGGTTCTGCATAAGACTAGACATTGGAACTGGGAAGTTTCATGACACTTGAAGAAAATTTGGGTTACTTGCAGATTTAAAGAGCACCTCACACCATTTTTTTTTCCTTTTTTCTTTTTTGTGTAATTTATCCCATCTTTGTATTATTTTATTTTAATTTTTTTTTTCCAGGACCTCACACCATTGTTGTAATCACAAAAGCTCGCATCTTATGATTTGGAAGACGAAAAAAATAAGACGGCCCTTCTATAATTCTGCTTATGAAACGTGTTTGTGTTTTTTAATCTTATCCGATTACATGACAGTTGTTGCTCCAACACCACCCACCTTTAAATAAGTAGAGTGAAAGTTGCTTTTCCTTGATGATTGATAACTTTTATTGAGGTTACCATTATGGCATGTCTAATTTACAATTGTCACAGTCTAGAAGTTATGCTCAAAAACATTTTTTTTACAAGTAATGCTCGACAACATTTAAGCAGGGCATAGCATGAAATTGCTCCTGTTTATGAGGGATCAGTCAGTACTACCTTAATAAAGATATAATGAACACTTATGAAGATCATGTTGTTGCAGGTTCATCAATGCCCTCAGCCTTTATATTATGGACCATGAGAGAACTACCCACATCAGTCTCAGCTAAACCGCGAGAAGCAAGTACGATAGCTTTCATCGCTGATAGTTCAGCTGTAGTGCAAAATCCTCAGCGCTGGACAGCTGCAACGCAGAATCAGGTTTGGACATCCTCTTTGCTGGTTCATTCATGAATGCATAAACCTAGGTTCTTATCTTGTTAATTTGGAACTCTCAACCCGTCTATTTGACTTGGAGGTGCTTTTCAATTTTATTTTATTATTCAATGATGGAAATGACGCAACTCCTTCTGAGTTTAGTATCCTCCCCCCCCCCCCCCCCCCCCCCCCCCCCCCCCCCCCCCCCCCCCCCCCTCCCTTTTGGATTTTCAAGATATTAAATCACATTTAATACAAGTTTAATGATGATTTATTTAAGATTTCCAATTAACTAGTATTACCTGATGATGATTTGAATTGCGCAGAAAGGTACCAGTATATGATGGTGGAACTCAAAAGAAGAGATAATATTTTCTGCTGGAGAGATATTGTAGATTGAACATGTTGACTATTGAGTTAGAAGAGGGAATAATGGTGAGATGAAATAGCATCTTTATCAGAGGAGTGGATTAGCGTAAAACAAAACAGACTCAAGAAAGCCAACCATACTTCTTTTCAGGATTATAAGGTGAATTTAGGTCAAAAGGAGAAAGGATAAATGGAGCTTTTATGATAAAGTGGAGGCAAAAGAAGCAACCAAATAAAGTGTGATTGGCTTTTCTGACAGTAAGATAGGAATATTGGAGGAAACTTTTATGTGTTTCTTAATAATTTAAACAGGGATGAGAATTAAGAGATTGGACTATCCAGGACCTACTGATTATCTGATATTGACACGTCTAATGATGGAAGAATTTAGTATGACGTGGAAGATTCTCTGAAAAGAGTTCTGAGATCAAGAAAATACTAGACAGTTGATGGAAGAATTTAGTATGACATTTCTCTCATGGAAAAGAGTCATGTCCTTTTGTTTCTGTGGTATATTTGTATTTCTTTTGTATCCTTATGCATCAGTACAGTATGTATCTCGTATGCTTTGATGCCTATTAGGAGCTCTCTTCCATGGATGACTTGCTGTTCTTATTAACTTGAAAGACGTTTTTGCATCATATCTTTAAACTTCGTCTGTGCAGACATCAAGAGGGAGCCCTATATAGTTGTCTTTCTGAATGCAAATAATGACTGATCTTCTCCGGCCAGCTTTGGGAAGAAGGCTGGAATTTCTGAATGGAAACTGGTTTCACATCAAGATGGGATTAACATAGACTGCGGCGTTACGTATTGGCAATTGGAGGACAATCCAAAGGTGGCTGCTTGCCAGTTTACCACGCTTTTGACATTCTTGGCATGTATATGATGTTGACAGAATGCTAAGTGAGGGATGATTCTCTTTCTCCAGTTGTAAAAAATTTTGGAAGGCTGATTATGGGCAGCAATTGCCTCTACTTTTTTTCCCCTCATATTATGTAAAATAGCTCTTGATTTTACAAGCTGATTTGTGCGCCTTTGGTTTGATTTTGAGGATCACGATCACTTAAAAATATTTTATCACAATCATCTAAAATTTTCCAATGAAGAGTGGAGATAGAAGGCGAATGGTTTATCTGCAATCTGTTACGTCACAGGTGGTTGGTGCTTCTTCCACCAACATGGTTGATTAGTCTATAAGACAGTTGAATCTTGAAACTGTTATGATCAGCAGACCCACCAGCACCTTGAAAACACAAAACAAAAATAAAAGGAAAAGAACATCGAAGGAGATGTATCAAATTTTTTTATCAGTAGGTGGGGATCATAATCCTGCAGCAACTCTTCCCCTTTAATGATTTCATTTCGGGTAAAGTCCTTTTGATGATTTCAAAATTGAATCTTTGAGAAATTATTTGACAGAGGATGTTGGTGTTTGTTGACAAGGATAATAAAGCCACCCATTTTGTCCCAGTGCATAAAATTTTTTACATCATCTAATATTGTCTATATGGGTTGTCTGGTCTGTCCCACAGTTTGAATTGAGAAATTGATGAAAGATTTTAATCCTTTGTCCAATACCCTAAAAATATTAATTCTAAATTAATTTTTCCACATTTTTTTTTATTGGCACAAGTGTTCGGAAACAGTGCAGCCAACTAATCTCAGAGGCTAATCTCCAAGATAAAAGACCCTTAACAATGAGCTTCCTGTAAGTGCAACTCAGATAATTCAAGAAAAAAACCCCTCAATTAAATAGCTACATTTTTCCATATTAGCTAAATTAGATATATGATAAGAATTAACACCGAATTAACCCAACAAGGCCTTTAGGCTGAGAAATAGTAAAGAACGAAGGTGCAACAAAATTTGATATATTAAGGTTTAGGCTTTAGACTAGGAGTGAACGGAATTTAGTACAAAACTAAGCTACCAAATTTGAAATTATGGGTACTTCGTTTAGAAAAAAATCTATTTATCATTCTCATTCCAGACACCATATAATTTTTTTATTTTGTTTATTTTTTCTCTTAATAAATGTGTAGTAATAGATGAAAAGTAGAAGAAATCAATTAGCTTAAGAAGAATAAAACCAAAACAAAAAAAAGCAATAATAATAAATGTGTAAATATGATTAGTAGCAAAACTTAACACGCTAAATCCATGCGCACAAGCATTCAATTTCATATTGGTGTCATATGATAGAATAGAATGCGTAAACCTGAACCCAGAATTTAATTAGGGAAGGAAAAACCATAAAAGACCTTTTTTAAGGTGAGAATTGAAAGAACTGATTTGAAATTTTGGGAGCAGAAGCAACCAGGCATTTAAGTTGGGTCCGCCGATGGTGAAAACATTTATGGAATGACAGTACCAGGATATCGACACGACCATTTTCGTGTTCTTGTCCAACAGCCAATTAAAAAAGATAAAAGAAAAAGAAAAAAAGGGCATACAAGATGCGTTCATAAAGTAAAGTACGACAGTGACAGAGATGTCACGCTCACATAAAGTGATTAGTTGCTATGGGGTGGGGCATCTTTTTAAAATAAAAAAATAAAAAATGCAACTTGGATCCAGCACCAGGATGAATTTATGACAAAGAATAAAGCTAGTGCGCCGCCCGGCGGTACCGCTCGAGAAATTTTTTTTTTTATTATTTATTTAATAATTAAAAAAGTGATTTTAAGGATATTAGTGTTTTTTTTTTTTACTTGATTAAGAAAGTGATTAAAAAAATGTAAAATGAAAAATAAAAAAATAACGCGGTACAATGCAGGCGGCATAGTAGCCGCACTCTTATGACAAATTGATCCTCAAAATAAGTGTGAGCCACTAACACCGTTAACTACTGGGTCTGCAAAGGGGGCCAGAATGCACTGCATAGAAAAGAATTACATCCTACACAACTGAGAAGGATATTTACGAGGAACTCATTCTTAACATAAATATTGGACTAAAACAAGTGCGTAAATAGACAGGAACCTATTTAGATTTGACATAATCCGAGTTGGAGTTAACACCTAGTAAAGAATATGGATACTAAACTGATGCTTGAGACTGGGAACTTGGAAACCAAAAACAAAATAAAATTAAAATAAAAAGGAGAGAGCTCGAGCGGGGAATAAACACCAAATAAATAGATTTATCACACATTTATATCGTACCTCCATAGCGATGGGCAATATAGAGATCGAAGTGGTGGCTGTCCCTCCAATTAATATAAAGCAGAGGTCATAATATAAACTAATAGTTCAAACACGCAAGTCACTGTTTGCGGAGCAGACTCCATTAATACAAGTATAAATTGGTTTTCTTACACAACAGTGAGTCTCACTGACAACGGCAATTATTATTCCCCTAATGCCATCTTGTTGCAATCGAGAGAGAACATGCGTGAGAGGGTACGGGTGGAGACCTAAATAACACATAAACTTAATTGAGAGAGAACAAGAATGAGGGTTCGGTCATCCTTACCACGGCTTTTAAACTTTAGACATCATTTGAATCCTCAACTCCAAGCTTCTGTACTTCAACCTTGAGAGACTTGAGGTACCTAACGGCTTCATCTAGCACAGCAGCAGTATTCATTTGATTGCCACCAGGTACTATCCCTCTCAATGCCCTCACCATCTTCTTCATTTTCTGCCGTTTCCTTTCATTGTTGCAGCTGTCACTACTGCTCGAGGACTTCTGAATAGAAGAAGAAAATCTATTCTTCTTTGGTTTTGAACAATAGCTGGAGACAGAATCAGGAGACGAGCTTCTATGATCTCCACTAGTTCGGGCTGTGCTAACCTCTTCGTCATCATATTCTTGTCCATCCTCTTCTAAACTCAACAATGCATCAATATCATCTGAATCCTCTTTCAGTGGCAATGATATTTCTCTTTCCACGCAATCAACTTCTTTCACTTCAATGCAGGTTGCACCAGTGCCAGGAGCATCACATTTGTTGGAAATCCAAGGATGGAACATAATCTGGCTCCGGTGATCTGTTTGATCAAAGATAATAAAATTCTTGGGGCAAACCTCAGAAGGTTGAAATTCGACACCTTGAAAAGGTGTCGAGTACTTAGCACTCGAATTCAACAGTGCACCAAAAGCAGGTGCAACTGGAGTGTGCACATAACTGTTCCCCACTTGATTTGGTAGAGGGAGAACAGCCTTTTGACGGAAAAATTGCTGGTCACCCTGCATTGATAATCCTATTTCCTACGTAATTAAAAGTCTGCAGAAATGCTGGAGTTCCCACTTCTACACTTGCAATTATTCAAACCCCGATTGGATGAAGGTTCCTAAAGTGATGAGAATACTAACTAGTTGATTAAAGTGTTGACGTTCCCGGCAGTTTTTCCAAACAAACAGTTGCCATCATCAAATGTTTCATCTATGTCACTGCCTTTTTTAGTGTGAATCCAATCAAAGGCAGTCAATCCAAATCCCAGTGTCCCAGAACTTGAAAATAGAAGACTACGTAACAGGTTTAAGCAACTGACGGAAATACTCAGCCTGTAATAAACATAATGATGATAATAATATCATTTATTATAATAACGGCACTATTAGTAAAGTAATAACTGTGTTCAAGACATACAATCAGAAGGGAGATGTACCCAAAAAGCCCATGAAAAGAGAACTATAGATATCAAACACTTAGCAGCATTTCATAAGTCAAAACATTTTTTTTTACAAGTGGTTTCATAAGTTAAAACTGAGCAATGGTATAATAAAGAAAAGTGCTAGATCCACAAAGGAATCTCACAAAGCAACCTCACAAACTGATGTAACTTGATGATGTGATATGTTAAATCTACAATACAATAAAAAAAACTAACAATCTATCGTACCATATCGAGCCATATCAGTTTGTGAGTTTTACTTTTGTGAGATCACTCTATGGATGAAGCAATTACATAATAAAATGATACAACCTCAGAGAAATGGACAGTCTCACGACCAAAGTAGTACAGGACTGCTTGAAGTCTCCATGGAGTCAAAGGTGCAAAGATTTAAAGATGAAAAAAAAAAAATTCACAATCTATTTCATTTGAAAGCAGATTGCATTTTGAAACTTTCACATGATCTTTCTTTTTGGGGGTGACAATTTCATTTGAGCTAAAGAGTATCCACATTACTGTTAATGAATTATAGACCAACAAATTCACATGCATGCTGGAACATTCATGTAAAGTCACCTAATAATGTATCTCTTGGACCCCTGTATTAATTATTTCCTATTGGACCCCTTCATTAATTGTTTACATCAACATCCACTCATCATCACATAATGATATGTCAAAAATTTAGTAGAGACATTGAAGCTTATCATTGCACAAAACTAGCCATGTGGTTATAACACATGACACATCAGAAATGAAAAATCGTTAACATGCCAGATCCAACAGATGAGGCAGACTATACCGCTTGTACAAACCAACACCCCCCCCCCCCCCCCGCGAGCGCGTGGTGAGGGGCCCTCTCTCCCTCCAAATGCAGAAGCATTCATGGAAAAATTAGGCTTATAATGAATGAACATAAAGGCCCAAGATTGGGTGTGAAGGGGAAGTGTTGTAAGGTGGGGCATAGCTCCCTGCCTTCGCCCTCATCATGTGGAACTAAACAAAGATTGGAACCACCATAGCCATAAAAGCTTCCCTCCATATATCATAAGGGCTTCAGAAGCATCACATAATGATCAAGTAATGTGGAAGGAAACAAGATATAGAAAAACAGTCAAAGATGTCAAGAAGTAATTTGCAACAGGAAAATAGGAAGATTATTTACCTGGCAAGCTTGTATCAATTGATAGTATGCGATGACCCTGACACTCATTTTAATCTGCCCAACTTCTTTCACTGCTCGATATCTTTTTATGGTAACTCCAATGTACATTCTCACTCCAACCAGTTTCAAATTAAAAAAAGAATGCTAGCTAAGAAATTCCTTCACAAACCACCTGCAATCAACCGATAGTTAACAGATATCAAAGAAAATCCGCCTCAGATCAACAGCAGAGAAGAAAAAAGTGATGATAAACAACCACAACCAATGCTAACTTGTGAGTAAATGTGCTAAACTTACAAATTTTCTAGAGGCAGGCCCACATTTTTATGTGAAAAACAAAACGATATTCAACACAATGATCAAACTTAAGATTCCAATTCTTTCCACACCTTATTTAGCCCTGAATGACAAATTAAACTTTTTTTATTCATAATCTGACTCAAATAAAAGAAAACTGATTCAAAGAAATGAATTATGATCACCACAGCTGTGAGAGAGAGAGAGAGAGAGAGTCTCACCCGGACGAAATAAAGCTACAGTATGACACGAAAGAACACCACCAAGCGAACGCAGTTCATTTCATAATTCGCAGAAGAGGAAGTCCACGGCATCTTTATTTTTCTCCTTCCAGTTATATAAGAAAAACGAACTCCAACTTCGACTGCAAGGGATCGTAGAGAAAACAAAGAACAACTAAAAGACTAATCGAAGCGAAACAAAAAAGCAAAGATATCTCCGCTTAATTTCTGAGAAAATCAAATAAAAAAAATAGTAGATATTTGTGGAGACGAAAAAGCAAATCCATTGATAAAATACATCAACAGCTCCCGAACCAAAAAACTACGAGAAGTTCTGAGAAGGAATTTTTCACGTAGAGAAAAGCACAGAGAGGGCCAAACCTAGGGTTTCTCCGAAGCTCTTCCCCCCGATTTATGCTCAAGATCTATCGATTAAAGTCGGAGCAGAGCTGCAAAAGAGAGAGAGTGTGGGTTCTAGAGAGGAGTGGGTAGTGTTTGGATGTGTTTAATTATTTCCGGGATGTGGTTTTAATGGGCTGTGAGCTATATGGTTCGGACAGGGAGGAGTCGAACAGGACAACAGGAACCGTTGGATTTGAGTTTTGGGCTACGGAAGTGGTTTGCGCCTAATGCGGATAACATATTGGCCGTCGGATCGAGCACGCGTGAAAGTGGGCAGTGGGGCTCACGAGGTTTGAGGAATGGGGATAGACTCCTCGAAGTTCGACTGAGATGGTTTCATTTCTAATTTGTTAGTTCTAATTTGTTCTGGAAGTTATTAAAATAATTGAAATGAGATAAGATAATTTTAAATAAATAAAACTGTTGAGAGAGGTTAGGCTGTTTAAATTAGAATAACAACCTTCTAATGAGATGGTGATACATAGAAAAAAACATAATATGAAAATACAACCACACAAAATAACTACAAGTGCTTTCTCATTCTCGTGTTCTCTCTTCTTCATTTCAAAGTAGCCAAACTCGCTTATGTTGTTGACATTTTCGCAGTCTCTTTGCACCGCCCCCAACCCTGCCGCCCATGGCCAAGCTCAATTCCACCGCCACCATCTCAGTCCAACGCTGACTCCATTGCCTAGCTTGGTTTTGCAGACCATCTGACCACATGGACTGAGCACCAACTCACCCACACGTATTTCACACCACCGTATGCCACACAGATTTTCCACCATCGTCGCACCACCCCAATCGGCAACTAACGGTTTTTCATGGTTGAGAAAGTTGACTGGTATCTCTAGAAACTTGCCTTGAACTTCAAGTTCATCACCATCTTCATATTTGGTTTTGTTCTTACAGGCATCCAACATCTTTTTGAGTCTCTTTTTTGGAATTCTATGCTTTAAATGCTTGCTTAATTTGTGATCTCCCTGCATGATCAAGAGCAAGTAAAAAACGTAAAAGTTTAAAATCAATGGAATTAAGAATTAGTTTGAATCCATGCAAATGCTCTCATAAGCAGTCAAACTTATTAGAAATAAGATGCCACATGAAACGCAAACAAAATCCACACCCATGCATCAATCCAACCATGTGCTAATCCTTCGGGTTCTACTCTCGGTGAAGCAGGTGGTTAAAATTGTTTCAAATTTACAAATTATATGACATGTACCTCATCTAAGAAGCAAATTAGGCACAACGAAAAGGGAAACCTCTTGGAATGCTTAGACTACATACAATTGAGAAAAATAAACTTTCAATAGTTCCTTTTTGTCAATCGAGAATATTGAACCAATCCTACTCCGTCATAATTCAAATTAGTCTACTTCCAGTGGCTATAATGAGTTGTATCGTTCATCCTACTTTACTACAGTAGGTGTTTTCCTTTCCCATAATTTATGAGCAATGAAACAGTAAAATTATCTAATAAACGGAGAATTACAGTCTCTTTGGAGTTGAGTATGCCAAACTGAACCATAGATTGTAGGTGGGATTCGTTGCAACTGAAATTTCTGGATTTTCAACATGGTGTTTGTTATTCCTTAAAATTTTTGGTGGCAACAAGCCATTGTCTGGGTTGAGCTTCATCTGTGCCACTGTCTAGGTCGAGCTTCGTCGGGGGGTTGAGTTGCCATCGAGATGAGTGTGGGGGTCGAGATCTTCGTTTGGGAATGGGATGTAATGGAAGATGAAGAAGTGAGAGAGGCACGAGAGGGCTGTATGGGGTCTCTGATAGGGTGTAGGCTAGTGCAGATTAAACACTATAAATTTCTTACATGTCACCATCTCATTGGAGGGCTACTCTTCTAATTTTAACAGTCCGACCGCTCCCTAATTTTTCTCTTAGATAAAAAAGTTGATAGTTGAATAAAATATTATTAGAATATTTTTTTAATATTATTATTATTTTGAGATTTGAAAAAAGCTGAATTGTTTATTATATTTTATATGAGAATTTGAAAAAATTGTAAGGACGAGATGATATGAGATGAGAGCGTTTCCAGTCCAAACGGCCTCTTAAGTTAATTTACGAATAATAATGTTTTATAAATTTCAATAATATGTGTTTAAATATAAATTAATTGACATATATTTTTGAATATATGAAGTAAGTTAAAATAGATTTATCTTTTTATAAAAAGTTAAAAAAATAGTGAATTCCATCAATTATTAGTTTGAGATTACCCTTACACTTCTTTTACTATTGTTTTACTATCTAGTTTTTTTTTTTTGAATCAAAAATCTCAGAACATGACCTTCTTACATAATCTAGAATAAAATAAATTCAATCGACTAACATAATCATGTAATTTAATTAAAAATAAATTCAATTTTATAAAACTTGACCTTGTTTGCTCTTTGAGTCAATTTTTATAAAATCAAATTCATTTTGAAATAATTTACATGATTACATTGGTTGATTGAATTTATTTTCTTATAGATTATGCAAGAATGTCATATTTTGAGATTTTTAATCCAAATTCAAATAGAAAAATGAAAAAAAAAAATTTGAGTAGTAAAGTAGTAGTAAAGAATGTGTAAAGATATCATTACCCCTAAACATAATTTTAGAATTAGATAAACAGAGCAAATATTTTATAAAAGTCAACTTACAAACTAACGTGATTTAATGCGATATGTTAGGTTGTAAAACTATTTTTATTGTACAGTAAATCTAATGTATTATATTAAATCATGGTAGTTTATGAATTTATTTTTGTAGAATCTCTTTGTTGCTATAGTATTTCGCTTTTACAATAAAAATAATTTTACAATTTGATAAACTACATAAAATAACGTTAGTTTATATGATTACTTTTATATAATTTTTTATGGCTAAAGTATTTCTGTAATTATAAAATCATTATTAACTTTAGCAGTTCGAGTCAGAACATAAGTTAAAATCACTTTTTGTAGTAAAATCTGACTTTTGGATCATGTGATGGGCTTTGGACCAGTTGTATACTTTAGAGGTTCTGTGGTAACCCCTTGGGGGCAATAGCTATATATAGCTTAAACCGGACATTTCATAGCAGGGAGATACTCCTATAATCATGCTCAGAGAGGGTTGATATGCTAGTTGCACCCACATCTCCTTTTGCTTAGAAAGAAAAAAAGGAAAAAAAGAAGAAGAAGCTTATGTCTAGTTTGGATAGAGAGATGCTTCCATCGCATTCCATCTCATTTCATTTTATTTCAATATCCAAACATTACAAACACAAATACTTTTCAATTTCAAATTTTTAACTTTCTCATCTAATCATTATTTAATTATTACAAATTTTTCAAATTTCCAAACAAAATATAAAAAACCATTCAACTTTTTCAAATCTCAAAATAAAAATTATATTTTAATAATATTTTAAATTTATAATATTTTTATTCAATTTTTTCTCTTTCCTTTTTCAAAATTTCATAAAATATTTTAACTCAAAACATTTCAAAATCATTTCATCTCAACTCAAATATCTCACTATTATTAATGAATTATTTTATCTCATCTTATTATCCAACCTAACCAATATCGCGTGTACTTAGTAATCAAGCAAAACCCAAATAATGAATCGAAATCTATTAGCTAGGCTTTGTTTTTTTTTTTTGGGACTAGCATAGTCATTTAAGTATAGGAGAAACAATGGGCTAGCCCAAGTTTGTGGGCATGTGAGGAAAACCTTACCCTCATCCTATATATAGAGTTGGCCCATTGAACTCCATAATCTGATGTTGTGAATAAGGGCAGTGGGTAATGGTCTCCTCTACATAGCACACGCTCTCCCATGGTTGTATATTTTGGCATTAAGGAAGTTGCAAGTTCATCAATTAAGCAATGACATAAAGAGAAATACTATATGAAAGCCTTACACTACACATTTCGACTTAATTAACATATAATTTATCTTTCTATTTAAACACACATATATTTAAGTATTAAAATAGAAGAAAATCTCAATACGTGTATTTCAAGTGGCTTATAAAATAAAACACGTCGACTTATCATTAATTTATACTTTGTATACGTGGGATTTCTAAGTTTGTATACTTTGTATAATTTATACTTTGATCTTAAAATCATATACCATAAAAATTCTGATTAAAAAGGATAAGAAACAATTGATTGTAAGACAAACTATCTCATGTCTTCAACCAATTTTGTATTTACGAGGAAAACAAACTCATTTTGATAGAAAATAATTATTTTCACTGTAAATAAGTTTTCTTGAAGAGTCTTAAATAAAGGAATGACACAACATTTGATCTCTCCCTTCCCTTTAATTTGGTTACACATTTGGTCGAGTGGTCTATGGCACCTGGAGTTTTTCCTTATGAATTAAGGACATCATGCATGCTTCAAGCAACCAAAAACTCCATAATAATATATCAATCCATCACTGCACCGTCAAACTCCCTACGCCCAATCAAACCCGGCCCTCAAGAAAAAGATAAGGAATATTATTGAATATTGATCAGAAATGGCCACACATACAAGTCGGTAGCCATGAACTCAATCTCCATTTGTTTCCGGTATCTCCTGTCCTTTTCCTCCACTTGCTTAGCACGAGGCGCAGCGCCGCAGCCAACCCATCGTTTTAGCCGTTACTTGCAACTTGTCTCAAGTACTGCTTAGTCAAAACCGCGTATACCACCCCACGCCAAACTACAACGCTAGATTTCAAAGATCAGTGTGCTGCTTCTGCAATAGTTGCTCCACTGACACTTGTTTAGAAATCTTGGTTTTTAGCTTAGAATATTAATGAACTTTTCCCACCATCCTTTCTTGCTACTTCACTCATTGATTCCATCCAGCTAAATGAGTAGAGGCAACTTGATATATATGAAACCTATATGGGATTTGTTTCCACATTATGGAAGGAAAAGTGGGCCATGTTTTCGTTTGTATATACCTCCACTAGCGTTTGGATATGTTTCAAGCAGTGCTGTATTATCACAACTAGGTTTGCCATGATAGGTATTGTCATGTTTAGATGAACTCAAAGTCAAAAATAGGTTTCTTGTTATGATTCAGAGAACCAAGTTTTTCTTCAATGCAGTGACAAAAATAGTTTGTGGCGTCAACTATTAGCTGGTTTTTTATTATAAATGCTTCTTTCAATTCATCTTCATTCTTCCATAAATCAGTATCTAGTATTTGATCTATAGCAATGGCACCTAAAAGTATCAGTTTGGCAATAGTCATAACTTGTGCTGTTCTAGTGACTGTTCTATCGGAAGAATCAAGCTTAGAAGTTCAGATTGAGGCTTTGAAGGCTTTTAAGAGTTCCATAAGAAATGATCCATTTGGAGCACTTGCGGACTGGGCTGACAGCACTCACCACTGCAACTGGTCTGGTATTGCTTGTGACCCTTTATCAAATCATGTCATTTCCATTTCTCTGCTTGAGAAGCAGCTCAAAGGTGAAATCACACCATTCCTTGGAAACCTGTCAAGCCTCCAGGTTCTTGATTTAACTTCGAATTCATTCACTGGCCACATTCCAGCTCAGTTGGGACTTTGCTCCCAGCTCTCTCAGCTTGTTCTTTATACAAATTCTCTTTCAGGTCCAATTCCACCAGAACTCGGAAACCTTGAAAATCTGCAGGTACTAGATTTAGGGGGAAACTTTCTGAATGGAAATATCCCTGAAAGTATTTGCAACTGCACATCATTGATAGGATTTGGTGTCATTTTT
The DNA here is from genome assembly GCA_011037825.1 of Carya cathayensis. Lineage (NCBI taxonomy): Eukaryota > Viridiplantae > Streptophyta > Magnoliopsida > Fagales > Juglandaceae > Carya > Carya cathayensis. The sequence continues at coordinate 2,205,570 of QGSO01000186.1, forward strand.
AACAATCTCACCGGCACAATCCCATCAAACATAGGTAATCTAGCTAATCTTCAAATTTTGGTTCTGTATGGAAATAATTTGGTTGGTTCTATCCCCGTGTCCGTTGGTAAGTTGGAATCTTTGCAAGCTTTAGACCTAAGTCAAAACCGATTCTCTGGAGTAATACCTCATCAGATAGGGAACTTGTCAAATTTAAAGTATCTTCAGCTGTTTGAAAATTCCCTTGTTGGAGAAATTCCCTCCAAACTAGGTCGCTGCAAAAAGCTTGTTGGTCTAGAACTATACAGCAATCAGCTCACTGGAAACATTCCCATTGAGCTTGGAAACTTAGTTCACCTTGAAAGTTTGCGGTTGTACAAGAATAGGTTAAATTCTACCATTCCCACCTCCTTACTCCAATTGAAATCTTTAACCCATTTAGGACTATCAGAGAATGAGTTAACTGGAACAGTAACCTCTGAGCTAGGATCATTGAGATCATTGCAAGTTTTGACCTTACATTCAAATAAGTTAACTGGGGAGATTCCTTCCTCGTTGACAGACTTGACAAATCTAAGTTACTTGTCTATGAGCTTCAATTTCCTCACAGGGAAGCTTCCATCTGACATTGGATTGCTTTACAATTTGAAGAACCTGACCTTGCACTCCAACCTTCTTGAGGGATCCATTCCATCTAGTATCATCAACTGCACCCATATTCTAGTCATAAATTTAGCTGCTAACAAAATAACAGGTAAAATTCCTCAGGGTTTTGGGCAGTTGCGAAATCTTACTCGCCTAATGCTTTCTATCAATAAAATGTCAGGGGAAATCCCGGATGACCTCTTCAATTGCTCGCAGATCCAAACTTTAGATTTGTCAAGGAACAGTTTTAGTGGACCTCTAAAGCCTGGTATTGGCAAGCTTTCTAATCTCCAGGTATTCAAAGCTCATACAAATTCATTCACAGGGCCAATCCCAAGTGAGATTGGCAATTTAAGTCAACTTATCATCCTATCACTTGGTGGAAATAGTTTTTCAGGCCTAGTTCCATCAGAATTATGTAATCTTTCTCTCCTTCAAGGGCTGTACCTGAATGACAATGCACTAGAGGGTGCAATACCTGATAAAATATCTGATCTGAGACAGCTTACTGAGCTTGCGCTGATGTTCAATAGGTTTGAGGGTCCCATTCCGGATTCAGTTTCAAAACTTAAGCAGCTCTCATATCTAAACCTCCGAGGCAACATGCTTAATGGGTCCATTCCAAGAAGCCTGGGGCATCTTAATCGGCTGATGACTTTGGATCTCTCCCACAACCATCTCACAGGATCAATACCTGGATCTGTGATCGCAAGTATGAAAGGCATGCAGATATATCTGAACTTCTCATACAATTTCTTGGCTGGAACTCTTCCAGATGAGCTTGGTATGTTGGAAATGGTACAGGCTATTGAAATCTCAAACAATAATCTTTCGGGGATCATTCCTAAAACACTAAGTGGCTGCAGGAATTTGTTCTCTCTTGATCTGTCAGGGAACAAACTTTCTGGTCCAATTCCAGATGAAGCTTTTACTCGAATGTATACGCTTACTAGCTTGAACCTTTCGAGGAATAATTTAGACGGTGGAATCCCTGAAGACCTAGCAAGTCTAAAGCACCTCAACTCCCTGGACCTTTCTCAGAATCAGTTGAAGGGCATTATCCCTGAGACCTTTTCTAATCTTTCCTCCTTGAAACATCTGAACCTTTCTTTCAATAAACTTGAAGGCCATGTTCCAGATACTGGAATCTTTCGACGCATAAACACTTCCAATTTGATGGGAAACCCAGATCTATGCGGAACTGAATTCCTCAGGTCCTGCAGACAGACGAGTTCACATCAGCTATCCAAGACGACCGTGTTAGTTCTTGTGGTACTTGGATCTATATTTCTACTTTTGATTCTAGTGTTTGGATTTATAATCCTCAAATGGCATACCAAGTTATGCAAATCAAAAGGGGTTGAAAATCCTGAATCAGATTATACACCAGCATTGATCCTCGAGAGGTTTGAAACAAGGGAATTAGAAAATGCTACCAGTTTCTTTGATGAAAACAACATTATCGGAGCCAGCGGTTTGAGCACTGTGTACAAGGGTCGACTAGAAGATGGGAGGATCGTAGCTGTGAAAAAGCTGAATTTGCATCAGTTCTCTGAAGAGTCTGATAAGTGCTTCAATAGGGAGATCAACACCCTGAAACAACTGCGGCATAGGAATTTGGTGAAGATTCTTGGCTATGCCTGGGAGAGTGGAAAGCTAAAGGCCTTGGTTCTGGAATACATGGAGAATGGGAACTTGGACACCATTATACATGACCCTAATGTGGATCAGTCGAGGTGGACTTTGTCAGAGAGAATCAGAGTTTTCATTTCCATTGCAACTGGGTTGGACTACTTGCATTCTGGTTATGATTTCCCAATAGTTCATTGCGACATGAAGCCTTCTAACATTCTTCTGGATGAAGATTGGGAGGCCCATGTGAGCGACTTTGGAACTGCTCGAATCTTAGGTGTTCACCTTGAAGATGGAAGCAGCCTTTCCTCGTCGTCAGCATTTGAGGGCACTATTGGATACTTGGCACCAGGTAACTCCTTCTAGCCCTTTCTCACTTTCGAAGTTTATCCCCATTCTTCTTCCTATCAATTGCAAAATCATCTCCTTAATATAAACTCTAAGAAACAGCATTTCTCAGTTCCTACTAAACTGACAACATGTTTGTTTTCTTACCAGAGTTTGCTTATATGACAAAAGTCAGTACAAAAGTAGACATATTCAGCTTTGGTACAATTGTCATGGAGTTTCTAACAAAACGGAGGCCAACGACACTCACAGAAGAAGATGGATTGCCGATCAGTTTGAGGCAGCTGGTGGAGAAAGCTCTTGAAAATGGAATGGAGGGTCTTCATCACATTCTGGACCCCATGCTCATGCAGAGTATTGCTAAGGAGCATGAGGACGTGCAGGAGGAGCTACTAAAACTAGCATTGTTTTGCACCCACCCAAATCCTGAGGATCGACCCGACATAAATGAGGTTTTGTCTATCCTTCTGAAGCTTAGCAAGCGCATATAGCACCAAAACAAGTGCTAGCAGTACTCTCTTGCTCATGAAGATTATAACAATGGTTGGCAACAAAACACTGATGCTGTTGCCCCTTAGATAACAGAAAGGGTCTGCATGCAGAATGAGTGCACTATCATCAGCCCTGCATGTATGCTTATATTAGCATTATAGCTTGATCTTTACATTACTGTTTGATTTAGTGATGGAATAAAGATGAGGAAGTGTAAAACACTTTAGTATGATTGGTCGTTACGATGAAATCCTTAAGTATTTTTTGTTTATGTCATTTCATTTTACAGACAAAAATTTATGTGCAGTCATTTTTAGATATTTTTTTGTACACTCTACTTATGTAATTGGTTGCATATTAAAAAAAAATTAATGTAGCCAATCATATCAATGAGTGCACAGAGACTACGCAAAAGTGACTATATGTAATATTACTCAAGATTCATTAATCATTTAATACAATCCAAAAAATTCAAGTTTGAGCAAGTTCGCGAAGCATGGGGTGGCATTGACTTTTTAAACAGAAAATTCTATATACCAAACAACTATCTCACTTCAAGATGTGTCACATTTATAAATATTTGATGATCTATTGGATAATTATTTATCATGAATGATTATTAATTATCATCCAATTGTAATAAATATGTCACATCTAGTAGAATGAGATGAAAATAGAATGAGAGCGTATAGCATTACCCATCTTTAAATTATTAGAAAAAATGATTTTTTCCGTGGTGGTTTACATACTGTCACAAGTTTTCCGTTGAGTCAGGTGGATATGGAATTAGTTACGAACAAGAGGCCACAATCCATTCATCCCTTTAGAGTAATAATAAGCTTACTACCATCATTTTATTACTCTTTTTTTTTATTAATTTATTAATTTTAATTTTAATTTTTTTTACTTAATGGTGAAGGAAGTGACTATTAGTGAAGTTATATATTTTTTAATTTTTTCTTAATTATTAAGGATATTAAAAAAATATTTAAAAGAAAATAATAAAAATTACAAATACATTATAGTAATAAATAGGTGGTAAGAGGGTAGTAAGCCTATCATCACCTAAAAGAATTATAAAATTATAATAATTTGAAAGATCATATTAATTACAATAATAGGAATTATGAAATTTTAAAGATTTGTAACAATTAATTGTCTTTGTTAGTACTCGATGGCACATCCTTTTTATTCTATATCTTGATAGAAAATTCTGGTCACTCACTATGTTATATATGGGCACCTAGGATTTGATCCTATACAACGTGATTATTCTTGTTTTGTTTTTTTAATAATCATTTGTGATATGAATTAATAGAAAGTAGTTCTTGGAGTTCCTGATCCTATAGTTTTTTTAATCAACAACATTTACAATGAATACGTAGCAGTTTATTGAATTCCTACTCAAAAACTTTTATTCTCTTAGAAAATTAATAAATAACTAATAGGGACATTTTCTAATTAACTTATGCCATTTTAAATTAATTCTAAAAAAAATATTGCACATGAGCCGACTTGTACATATCCTTCTAAGAATAGCTACGTATATAAAAATATTATATAAATTAAATTCACAAATTGACGTGATTTCATAAAATCTATTAAATCTACTTTATAATAAAAGTAACTTTATAATTTGGCATATCACATCAAGCCACATCAATTTGTAAATTTACTTTTATATATTCTCTTTGTGGCTAAAGTATTTTTCTATCCAAAAACATATCGGTTTTTTTACCCAAATCTCCTATAATTAAATACAATTACAAATCAAATGAAGCCATGTTAAATAACTTTATCTCGGATTATCAATAGAATTTAAAAAATATAATATAATTAACCATTTTCGCACACTATTATAATAATAATAATAATAATAATAATAAAGACGGGATCATGAACGAGATAGCTTATGCTATTATGATGATGATAATCATGACGGCTCCTCTAGACAAAGCAAATTCCAATTAAAGGAAATATTAAATGAAACAGATGAGTTTGAAAATAGAATAATAATGGTATTCATCATATTGGTAGTACAAGTAATTCACATTTAGTGTTCTTCTTCAAACCAATTTACATCACTGTTCTCAAATTCACACTCAAATTGGAGGAGAATAATTTCATGGGGTTCACAACATTTGTTGCTCACTTTCCGGGGACAAAGTTAGTTGCATAGGCCCAAGCATTGTTGTTCACGGGGTCGGCAAGGTGGTCAGCGAGGTTTTCCAGGGGTCCCTTTCCAGTGACAATGGCTTGCACAAAGAATCCAAACATGGAGAACATAGCCAATCTTCCATTCTTGAGCTCCTTCACCTTAAGCTCAGCAAAAGCCTCTGGGTCATCAGCAAGGCCCAAGGGATCAAAGCTTCCACCTGGGTAAATTGGGTCAGTCACTTCACCCAATGGTCCACCAGCAATACGGTAACCTTCAACCGCACCCATCAAGATAACTTGTGTTGCCCATATGGCCAAAATGCTTTGTGCATGGACCAAGCTTGGGTTGCCCAAGTAATCAAGGCCACCCTCGCTGAAGATTTGAGCTCCAGCCTTAAACCACACAGCCTCTCCGAACTTGACTCCATTACGGGCCAAGAGCTCGGGGAAGACGCATCCAAGGGCTCCAAGCATGGCCCACCTAGAGTGGATGACTTCAAGTTCCCTGTTCTTGGCAAAGGTTTCTGAGTCAGCTGATAACCCAGCAGTGTCCCAACCGTAATCGCCAGGAAATTCTCCAGTAAGGTAGGATGGGGGCTCACCAGAGAAGGGGCCCAAATACTTGACACGGTCTGGACCGTACCATGGACTTCCAGAAGAAACAGACTTGAAGGTAGCTTTCCTCATGGTGATGCGTCCTACACCAAGCTCGGAGGTGGATGGAGTAAGCTTGACTACCTTGCCGGCGAATGATGGAGAAGAGAGAGCCATTGCTGAAGTAGCCATTGATGTAAATTGTGAAGAATAGGGTAAGAAACAATAATGGGAGAGAGGTAGTGATGGGTATTTGTGTTGGAGCTTGATGGGTTTTATAAATACGAGTTGGGTGAGGGAGGAAGCTAGGGGTCCTTATCTTCAAAAATCAATATCTGTATTCCCATTGGTTGTAACACTCTGGGATTTTAATTCTCTTTGTCCACTAATGGGCACCCTCCGTATCACTTAGCCTCGTTGATTACTTCTTGTCCAATAAACGATTGCCACTTGTATTACACGATAGATACCATAATCCACGCAAGTAGAAAATCCATCTGACACGTTACAAGAACCACTTACGTGGATTCCCTAAGATTTTCAAAGCTAAGACAAGATTAATGGTTTTAGCCTGAACTGTGTTTTTGGCAAAAACAAATAACAACCCTCGACGTTATGTTTGCTGAATTAAGTTCATGTTGAATTCACATTTTTTTTCTTTTCTTCAGCCCATTTCTTTAATTATTTAATACGATTACCACGAAATATTGATTACTTTAGATTGAACTAGGGTTTGTTTTATAAAACAGTGGTCCTAATCCACCGAAGGTTGGGTATCGAATGGATAACGAATAGGGTAATTTGTTTTTTAAATATTTTTTAAATCACTTTTAATATTTTTAAAATTTTTTTTACAAATTTATTAAAAAAACAATTCCTTAACCATTAAATTGAAAAAATTTAAAAAAGAATTCCGTACAAAATACGTGTATAAAAATATGGTTTCTCTATCATTTCTCTCTATAAAAACTTCTATTTATCATCTTCTTATGTGCCATCAGATGATTGAATGATAAATAGTGAACTATAGATAATTTATCAATAATTTAATATCACATTAGAGAATGATAGGAGTAGGGCTGTTCATCCGGGTTCCGACCCGGGAACCCGGGTACATCCAAACCGGAACCCGGATTTGAAATCCGGGCCGGAAACCGGACCGGGTTAGCCCGGGTCAGATCCGGGCCGGAACCCGGATGAATTCGGGTTTTGTAAAATCCGGATTCCGGGTTCCGGATTGAACTCGGTTTTTTTTTTTTTAGCTTTAAAAGCTAATATAGATAACTAAATATACAAACAAAGCTCGGATTGGGAAACTTTCATTTCTCTTTCTTTCATCTCCCTCCATTTTGCTCCAAACCCAGACACGCACTGGCACTTAAATACATAAAACAGTACGTACATTAACGCGTATTTTCATAAACAAACACCGAGAGAGATAGAGAGTCACCTGTGCACAGCCTCCTTGAACTTCTCCTCCTCCAGGAATTGGAGTATAAGAAACACCAACTCCCTGCTCAAAGAAGACATCCTACCCACTCAGAACCTCACGAAACAAAACCAGAATCCCAAACCTCAAAAACCCAAACCACCACAAAAAGCTCCCAACGAGACAGGACACCAAATTCCCACAGAAATGACACACGAAATCAAACCCAAATCACAACACTACTTCCAGTCCCAATCCAAAATCACAAATGCTCGAACAACCTCAGAGTCTTCGAAAATTATGCTCGTTCCAAGGTTTCCACAGCAGGAATTACGAGCATACTAGGGTTTCAGAGGCTGCAGATAAGAGAGCCAGACAGACGGAGAGAAAAAAAAGGAAAGGAAAAGGAAGAAGAAGAGAATCGATCTCGCTATCTTTGATGCGTTTGTACAGGGGTCCTATCTCTTTCTACTGACCTATCAGTGATAAGTCATAGTTCCCTTCTACCCATACCGAGGACCTCGAGTCCGACTGGCCCCACCGCCGGGACATCGGCCCGATACCCAATATTGTCGTCATCGTCGCTAATATTCTCTAACTCTACGTTGTCAGAGTCCAAGAAGAGGGCAGCAGAGAGTCCAGTTCTTCTGCCGAACCCAAGCACAGTGGCATCATGGATGGCATCTCCGGGGCCTCTCTCGAGCTGCTTTCGCATTATAGGTTTTCCCTACATCTAAACCCCAAGTCTTTGTTAATTTGGGTTGATGATTTTGTGCTTAGAGCGCAATGTAGCTATGTTATATTGTTTTCAGGCGGGTTGAAGATGGAGAGAGGGACAACATTTCGACTGGAGAAGGCCATGTTTACTCGACTGATGAGAGAGAGAGGCAAAGATAAGGCAGCGGCGGCTAGGGTTTTAGAAAAGAATATGAACAAGAGAGAGAGGGGGGGCCGGGGATATCAGTGGGGGAAAAAGAAAATTAATGAAGGAAACCGGGTACCTGGTTTTTAATCCGGTACCCGGGGTTTTTAATCCGGTACCCAGATTTTAAATCCGTACCCGGACCGCATAGATCCGAGTTTTGCAATCCGGTAAAACCGGATTCCGGATCGGGCCGGATAAAATCCGGCCCGTATGAACAGTCCTAGATAGGAGAATGATGTCATAGTACTATTTATTGTGGGATCAATTATGGTAATAAAAAAATTCAAAACAACAATGTTTTCATCATTATAATTTAATAAAATTCTACTCCTCATCTGTATACCACACATAATTTTTTAATTTTTTGTTATCTTATTAAATGTATTGTATATAAATAATAAGTATAAAAATTCAATTAGTTTAAGAAGAATAAAATTAAAAAAAAATAAAAATAAGTGTGGTGCGTGGGATAATCACGAAAAACAAAGTTTTATAATTTATGAACTACTCGAACTTCAGGCTTGGAAACTGGTTTTTTCTTTTCCTAACTACGGTATAGGTCACCACCTTACAACGTGTGTGTGTTCATTTTCTTCCATTTTATTGCCACAAGCTTACATGATGTGTTGATCTTTTCAAATTCTTCTAAGTATAGGTGAGTTGGCGCATGACCTGTACGAAATCTGCGTGTCAACACCTGTTTTATTTTTTATTTTTTATTTTTTTAAGAGAGAGAGAGAAAAGAAAGAATAAAAACACGAAGAAGAAATGAAGAAAGAAGATGTCCTGTACGCAAAAGAACTAACTGAAGAAACCCGTATCCTCTCTCTTCGGTGATTGCAGTGTGCAAAACCAGATACAGAGTTCATGGTTTCTCATTTCAGTGGTTTCTCTATTCCTCTATTAGTGTTCTTCATTTCTGTTCCAGATCTTGAAAGTTGGACCACCTCCAACCAAAGTGTTATATCCTTCTTTCCCAACCCAGATCTAAAGGTCGGCTGCTTTAATTAATTATGAACTGCATGCTTTAAAGTATAGGTTACAGATCTTATAGAAGAAAAAGTTTAAATTCAGCCCATTTCGTGGAAACAAAATATGGAAAAAAGAAAGAAAGAAAGAAAGTATAGACTCATTTTTCTTCAATGGCCCATTTCGAAATATTGATTAAGTCCAGATTCAGTCCTATACCTATTTCTTTTTTTGCCTTTTTCTTCAAAATTCAGTCCATTCCTTTCCATTTTTCTTTCTCATAGAATGCTCATTTGGAGAGTTTTACATTCACCACGTGAAAAATGGAAAGGATATGTTTAGATAAATGATTTAAAAGTGATATCAGTTTCTAATTTAAAAGAATGGAACTATTATTCACTAGTAGAGTTATTTGTTGTTGTTGAAGAGGGAGGAGGGAAATTAGGATTAGGGATGGAGGGAGATGGGGTAGTAGATAGGGGAGGAGATGGAGCTCGAAGGAGAAGGGTCCTGTTCGAACTTAAAACACACTGTTTGAAAAATACTGAAACGAACCATTTTATTTTAGGCAATCCCTCCTCGCCTTCCACAAATTCCTCTCCCACCAATTCATTGAAATGCTGTGTTTAATTTTTGAGCTATCATCCCAGCTTGAGTTCATGCACGATTCGTCCGTGAAATGGACTGAATCTAGACTTTTTCTTTTCCACAAGGTGATTTTTATATCAATACTTCTATACTCAGTCGGTAGATGTAAACGGGGCTATTAAAAAAAAAAAAGTAAAATGCGGAATAAATTCTCCTGAAACCATTTTGGCTTGTTTCCCACTTTTGGTATGCGACTGAGAACGAAGAACTCAACATTTACTTGGCCCGGCTTCTTCATTCCTTCGTCGTGGGTGTAGATTGGTTGTCAGTGGGTTGGGCATCTGGTTTGGGTGGGTTAAGTTCGGCCTGGTCTGCGTTGGGTGTGTCAAGCCCGAGCGTTGTTTGGGTGAGCTTGGTGGGCTAAGTTTCCGTGGGCCATCACCTCAGGTCAGCTTCGTGGGCCATCACCTCTAGTCAGCTTCGTGGGCCAGGATTTCGGGTCAGCGACAATGGGTCAGCGACGTGGGTTGGCATTTTGTGGGTCGGTCTGCGTTTCGTGGGTCATTTGAAAAACTTTGTCATCGGCACCACCACGGCCAGGTTCTTGTTCCACCATCGATCTATATGATTATGCTTGAATAAATGTTTTATTTGCATGATATATAATTTGATATATATGTGCTCAGTTTTGTTGCATTTGCATCAACATGGTAAATATATATGTGGCTCTGTCTCATGGCATTTGCATGAACATGGTAAAGTGAGATGTTGGAGCATTCATATGAGGAACAAAAATCTTTGTTTGAAAATGTTGTTTACAGTTATGGTTGGTTTTTGGTGTGTTTTGTTTCGTATAGCAAGCCGATGTAAACTAAATATAGAGACTTCGAGAAGAAAAGGAAACAAAAACAAAAGCTCACTTGGGAGTGTTTACAAAGATATGAATAATGTAAACATGTGATATGTTGTTACTACAAGTTCAATGCTTATTATATCACTCATGGAATGGCAGTCTTCTATGCATTTAGTTGATAAAATCAAGATAACCCAATAGGCTGGAATGGAGATACATAATATTGTTCCTGAAACAAAATTTTTTTATGGATATTATGTTGACTGAATTAAAATAAAACCAATGAAGAATTAGAAATTAGAAACTTTTAGAATCATATATTGCTGCAAATAGTTCCTCAGCTGCAGGTTATTTGTGTCATCAACTTGATTCCTTATTTCTCATTGTGGTAAATGAGAAAGTGTTGTTGCACTGAGTTTGGTGATTTCAGATTGCCATATTGTTGGATCTATGTATTGGGAAACCTTTTCCTTGGATTTCCATACTGAATGTGTTGAGGGAAAAATGAGTGGATTGGCATATTCTTGTGAAAACCTGTGTAAAAAAAGTGTTTTAACAAGTGTTGAAGTGAAAATACTTGAAGTGTGCTCATTATTGGTCAAAACAGATGTCACCGCTCGACACTCGCTCGACAGGGAGCTTGAGTTAACTCAGGCAGAGTTGACCGCTCGACACGGCGCTCGAGCTAACTCAGGCAAATTGGACCGCTCAACATGGAGCTCGAGCGGCCTCAAGTAGAGTTGACCGCTCGACACTCGCTCGAAATGGCGATCGAGCGAAATCAGGCAGATTGGAACGCTCGATACTCGCTCGACACTGAGCTCGAGCGAACTCAGAAAGAATGTGTCGCTCGACCTGCGCTCGACACTTCACTCGAGCCAATGTTCTAGATCACTTAAAATTTTTGGATTTTGAAGCGCCTCCTTTGATTGGAACTATAAATAGAACAGCTTCTCTTCTGTTCTAAGGTGGAGAATCAGAGCAAAAACCCTAAGGGCCTCCAAGAACTTTTAGAGCAACCTCTCCCCCACTTGGTTGATTCTCGCTTGGATAAACATATCGCCACCACATTCAAGATCAATCTTTATATAAGTCCATTGAAGTGGACAAGTTCATTGGCCGAAAGAGTCCGGAGTTGCTGTTGATGCAGAGGTCGAGAGGTTTTCGTGAGAAGCTATAGAAAGGTCGGAGTTCCAACACTACATGCGTGTAGAGATCGAGTGGGTCACTCGTGGTGTTGCAAGCCAAGTTTAGCTACTACAAAGGTTTTGTGAGTGTCTCTAAATTGGTTGTAACAAACTAAATTTTCTATAGTGGATTTGAAGTGGTGTCTTACACCCGGAGTGATTTTAGATTTTGAAGACGTTCTTTAAATGAGTTTCCACTCTGTGACCAATTTTCTGTGTTGATTATTTGTGTGATTTATTCCTTTGATTAATTGTTGCTTAACAATATTTTAAAAGACCATAAAAATTGGATTATACCTATTCACCCCCCCTCTAGGTGTAGTGTTGTGTAGAACCACTGTTTTTTCAATTGGTATCAGAATGGGTTCACTCTGCTAAGATTTAGTTCCTGAGTGTGATCTTGCTGTAGTGGTTTAAATGGATAGGTCTCAATCACTCACATCTCCACCATATTTTGATGGAAACAACTACGCTTATTGGAAAGTTCGAATGAGAGCATTCTTGAAATCTGTGGATGAACGAGTGTGGTTTTCCACAACAAATGGTTGGACAGAACCAGTGATTATTGTTGAGGGAGTTTGAACTCCCAAAAGTGTGAAAAATTATTCGAGGGATGAAATAAGTGAGTGTGGTTGGAATAGCAAAGAGCTAAATGCGATCTTCATGGCTGTGTCCCAGGAAGAGTTCAAACGGATATCAATGTGTCAAAATTCCAAAGAGACTTGGGATATTCTTGAGATTACCCATGAAGGTACCAAGGCTGTAAAGAATTCTAAGCTTCAAATGTTGACCACTAGTTTTGAAGAATTGAGAATGAAGGATGATGAAACATTTGATGTTTTCTATGCCAAACTAAATGATATCGTTAACTCTTGCTTTAATCTAGGGGACAAAATTCCTGAGAATAAAGTTGTGAGAAAAGTTCTCAGATCTCTTCTCGTGAGATTTTGCCCTAAGGTTATAGCTATTGAAGAAAGTAAAGATGTGGATGCTATGAGAATTGAAGAGTTGGTGGGCTCCCTCCAAACCTATGAACATACTTTTCCTGTGAATAAGAAAAACAAGTCCATAGCCCTAAATGCTATTAGAGAGGAGTTTGATGAATCTTCTGATGAACTTGCTATGAGTGACAAGGAAATAGCTTTTTATGCTAAAAAATTCAAGAAGATGTTTGCTAAGAAAAACTCGGGATAGGAGAAGAGAAGGTTCAAAGGGTTTAATGGGGGTTCAAGTTCAGAAAATCAAGAAAAGAGCTATAAGTGAGACACTAGAGCTGACAATAACAATATTCAGTGCCATGAATGTCATGGTTTTGGTCACATTCGATTTGAGTGTGCAAATTACAAAAAAGCAAAAGATCAAGCTAATGTTGCTTCCTTGACTGATAGTGAGTTTGAGTCAAGTAACTCACAAGAGAATTCTTCCATGAAGAAAAATCTCAATTACATGGCTTTCACTTCCTTTGTTATAGGCAAAAGTCATAGCAATGAATCTAGGTTTGAAATTGAGAGTGTTTCTGAAAATGACTCTGGAAATGAAGATGAGTTGCAGGAAATCTATGAGAAGTTGTATAAGGAATGTGTGAAATTAAGGAAACTCAATAAAGCACATATTGAGGAAATAGATTTATGCAAAAGAGAAAATGAAGAGCTCCAAGGCAAACTAAGAGAAGCCATTGGTCTAACAGATGAGTCACAAAAGAGGAATGTGACTTTGGAAGATAAAGTGACAACTCATGAAAGTGAGTTGACTTTGTTAAATACTAAGTTGCAGAAATTCTCCATTGGGACAAACTAGCTTGACAAACTCCTAAGTTTAGGAAAGTCCTCTAGTGATAAGAGTGGGTTAGGCTACTTTAAAGAGAATCCTGATGCTCCTTCAACTTCGAAAGCCTCCTATAAAAATGCGAGAAAAACAGTATTTGTTCCTGCAATGATTGAGAATAGGAAGATTTATCCATCTGAAAAGACTAAGAAGCATTTGCAAGTGCAAAAGTCTGGTCCTCCTCCCAAAAGACAAGGAGCTCGCAACACGAGCCCCATATGTCATCACTGTGGAAAGATTGGCCATATTAGACCAAACTGCTTTAAATTAATGAGTCACTTTGTGCATGCTCCTACATTCGTTAATAGCAGAACTGCTTATCCTTCTAGAAGGGATAAGAATTTCATGAATAGCCCTAAGAATGTCTCAACCTTCTTGAGACAAAGAGTTCACAAAGCAAGCCCCATGTGTCATCATTGTGGTAGGATTGGTCACATCCGACCAAATTGTTTTGAGCTAAGGAGGCAACCCAAGAGAATTGAAAAGCCCTACTCAAGAAAAGGGGTACCAAGGTGGATCATCAAAAAGGGGAAGACGCAAGCCACACATGGTTTTTGTGTTGTAGACTAACAGTTATGCATTACATGCATCACATGCTCTACATGCATTCTTTTGTTGTTTTGTAGTTCTTGTTTATTCTTTTTCTTGTCTCATCTTTTTCTAGTTATTGTTGCCCTTACATGCACTCCATGATTGTGTTTTATGATGGTGGGGTTGTTTATTCTAAAATCTAGGTGCATGTGTCTTTTGAGATTTGTATCATATGCCTATGGTTTACAAAGGTTTGAAACATGAGTATCTTTTGTAATCTGTGACTAGCATCACACATTTCACTCCCAGCTCGGTCAATTGACATTTTGTCATTTGTGAGTTTATTGGGGAGGCAATCAAAGGTGGTAGGAAGCTCTACTTGCACACAGAATTGACCACGGGCTAGACGACCTCATCATGGTTCTGTTGTGCAAAAATATGGTATATCAAAAGGAAAATAAAAAGTGATGTTGTTAATAAAATAAAAATAAAAAAAGGGAAAAAGGGGTGAAAAACAGAATAAGTTTTCTGTTTCTTGAACATACTGAAACAAGTATTCAAACAGAAGGATTCAGGTCCTAGCAGCATTGGGTTTGACTTTCTGTGTCTTGGAAGAGCTTTCCAAGCATTTATGATTTCATGTTCAGCCCAACCTCGCTCACGCTTTTCGGTTGAAATTTCTTGATTGAGCAAGGACCGTTTTAAACACGCATGTCTACATTACTTGTGATACTTTGTTTTTACCTGCGTGTTTTGTAAGAATATGATGCTCCTCTACATTTGATGTGTATTCTTGGTTTGAAAATTGACTTCCCTAGTGTTTTTCAAAGTCATGTGAGTGCTGTATGTTTCAAAACTGGACAAAATTGCAAAATCTGAAGGTCTCGTTCGACTCTCCACTCGACCCCGCTCGAGCAACCACCGCTCGACAGGCTGCTCGAGGGTTTAAGTTCACTCGAGCGAATGACTGGTATAAAATCCCCAGCGCCGCTCGAGCTCTCTTTTTACACGATTTCTCCAAAATTTCTCTCTTTGCTTGTTCGAACCATTTCTTTTGCCCTTGGAGTGATTTCCTTTGCTCTTCTTCACGAAACCTTCTTGAAATCACGGTAAGAATCAATCGTCTCCCGTTATCTTCGAATTTGTAATTTTTTTTGGGTTTTCTTTGCTGTTTTACATATGGGTTTTGGTTTGGGTTTCTTTGAGTGAATTTCTTGAAAATCTTCCTTTCCTTTGTTTGTTGAAACTCTTTTGAGTGATGGTTGTTTGGTTGGTTGTATTTAAGAGGCTCTTGAAACTCCCAAGGGTTTTTGCCCGAGTTTCTCACTTGAATGCACTCCAAGTGTTTGGTGAAATGCCTCAATATTTTTTGTTTTCTCTTTTTCATCATGCATTGGCATAGCTTTGTTCCCATACTTATTTCATGTATATCCTAGTGTTGGGACGCCGTTTGACTTGAGATTGCATTATGTTTGAATGTGGTTTGTATTTAGAAGGGGCATGAGTCTTGCATTGTTGTGTTAGCATGGTTAGCATGGTTAGTTTAGCATGTTCACCACATGCTTGATGAAATGCTCGTATAGACATCAAGCACTTTAGTCATGGTTAGTTGGGATGGGCATGAAGGTCAAGCTTTGGGTTTTATCATCATCATGCATTTGACATATTAGACATGCATTCATCAGGTCTTCACATTATCTTTAGCCTTGTCTAACGTCACTGACTTTGTCTACAGCCAAAAACCATGTCTCGACGTGTTCGTCCTCGCCACAACCCCCCTGCACCCGCTCAAACCCATTTCCATAATGCACGGGCACAAAAGTTGTATACTCAGAACTTCTCTCATCGTGCACCTATAGTCGAGCGTGACGTCTCTCTTGGTGAGCTTACTGAGACCATAATTCCTCGCATCTTTGAGTCTCGCCAGTGGCAGGCTTTGACCACTGGTCATCCCACTCCTTTTGTAGAGTTGGTTCGGGAGTTTTACTCCAACATACATGCCATCTCTGATGATGGCTCTTTTGAAGTTAGTCTCCGGAACATTTTCTTCCTGATGACTCCGGGCATGATAGCAGACCTGCTAAATGCCCCTCGTGTGTCCCATCCGGTGTATACCTATACACGGACATCTCCTCCCAGTCCACAAGTCATTGCTGGATGTCTATGTGGTCGGTCTAGTCATTGGGAAGGAAAGACCCCTCTCCAGTCTGTTTTTTTTACACCTGACTATCTCATTCTTAGTATGATTGTTCTTACCAATCTGTATCCTATTGGTCATCAGAGTGATGTGGGTTTTGACCGCACCACTCTTCTATATGCTTTGATCAATAGTGTCTCCATTGATCTAGAAAGTCTTCTGTGTCGGGTCATTCTTGAGGCTTTTCAGTCCTCCAAAAAATGGACTGGTTTGTCGTTTGCTTGTCTGATCACCCGATTAACCCTCTCCCAGTCTATTGCTTTTCTTCCACAGGAGCCTAGAATGGCACTTAAGGCTCCTATTGGTCATAGGATGGTGCAACTTAGTCGTGCTCACACCACCCCGCACCCTCTCCTTGTTGAGCATCCTCCTGCTCCCTCCTCTCAGCCTTCGAGCTCTCGGCCATCCAGCTCTCAACTTTCAAGCTTTCCGCCATCCAGTTCTCAGCCGTTTAGCTCGGCACCATCCCTTTCGGCACCCGGTTCGATCGAGCCCAGCCTACAGCAGGTTCTTGAGTACCTAGCTCGCCTTGATGTTCGGTTTGATACTTTAGATGCTACAGTTCATAGCCTAGATGTTAAAGTTGATAACCTGCAGTAGCATGTGACCCAACGCTTAAACGACATCGAAGAGCAACTTAATAAAGATGATGAGGATGATGGCAGTCCTGCAGATGGTGATGATTGAGACCCTTTGCCAGTTGTGACAAAAAGGGGGAGTGGTACAGTACTGATTAAGGGGGAGATTGGGCGAGCTTAGCACTAACTCAGGGGGAGTGTTAGTTGTTAGTAACATTTTTTTTTGGAACAGCAGCTTTTGGTTTTATCTTTTAGTTTTATATCTTATGTTAACTGCTGCTGTGTGACTAATTGTTCTTGAACTCAATTTCTGATTAATTTCTTAATGGAATATTTCTTTTCTAAAACATGTACTTGTCATGTCTATTCATGAATTATGGTTTGTGATTTGCAAACAATTTTTTGTGCGGTATGTTTAACCGTTTGCTTAGTGTGTGCAGAAATATTTCAACGTGTTCAAGAATATGAATCTAGTGATGGATGTGCTAGGATTCGGTCATATGTATAGGTTAGAGGTTTTGTCACAGAAATGCCAAAATGGGAGATTGTTGAGGGAAAAATGAGTGGATTGGCATATTCTTGTGAAAACTTGTGTAAAAAAGTATTGTAACAAGTGTTGAAGTGAAAAGGCTTGAAGTGTGCTCATTATTGGTTAAAACAGATGTCACCGCTCGACACTCGCTCTACAAGAAGCTTGAGCAAACTCAGGCAAAGTTGACCACTCAGCACGGCGCTCCAGCGAACTCAAGCAGATTGGACCGCTCAACATGGAGCTTGAGCGTCCTCAGGCAGAGTTGACCACTCGACACTCGCTCGAAATGGCGCTCGAGCGAAATTAGATAGATTGGAATGCTCGATACTCACTCTACACTGAGCTCAAGTGAACTCAGACAGAATGTGTCGCTCGACCTGCGCTCGACACTTCGGTCAAGCCAATGTTCCAGATCACTTAAAATTTTAGGGTTTTGAAGCGCCTCCTTTGATTGGGACTATAAATAGAACAGCTTCTCTTCTGTTCTAGGGTGGAGAATCAGAGCAAAAACCTTAAGGGCGGGCCTCCAAGAACTTTTAGAGCAACCTCTCCCCCACTTGGTTGATTCTCTCTTGGATAAACATATCGCCACCACACCACATTCAAGATCAATTTTTATATGAGTCCATTGAAGTGGACAAGTTCATTGGCCGGAAGAGTCCGGAGCTGTTGTTGATGCAGAGATTGTGACGTTCTCGTGGGAAGCTATAGAAAGGTCGGAGTTCCGACACTACATGTGTGTAGAGATCGAGTGGGTCACTCGTGGTGTTGCAAGTCAAGTTTAGCTACCACAAAAGTTTTGTGAGTGTCTCTAAATTGGTTGTAACAAACTAAATTTTCTATAGTGGATTTGAGGTGGTGTCTTACACCCGGAGTGGTTTTAGATTTTGAAGACGTTCTTCAAATGAGTTCCCACTCCATGACCAATTTTCTATGTTGATTATTTGTGTGATTTATTTATTTGACTAATTGTTGCTTAACAATATTTTAAAAGACCATAAAAATTGGATTACACCTATTCAACCCCATCTAGGTGTAGTGTTGTGTAGAACCACTGCTTTTTCAGAATGAAATTTATGTATTTTCAATTTTTCCATGTAGCAAACCTTTTATCGTGTTGACATATCATTGGATCTATAACACTATGTGTTGGTTAGTTAGATGATTGGAAGATTTAATAATTTTCTGGTGCAAAAGATTGAATGCTAGACAATTACTTTTAACCCTACCTTCGATATAGTGCTTAAATGGGACGAGATAAATGCACTAATTGCATAATGGTAATGGTTGAGGATTTTAAAACTGGTTTGATAAATCTCCTGAAACAGTTGCAAACATATTATGTATAAGCAGAGGAACATATAATCACCATGCAAATGGACCTTCCATTATCAAGTCCCCTTGCAATGTGGCTCAAATTTCATATTTCCTTTTTTGAGAGAGGTTTTTAAGTGAAAATTGTTGGCATTTGTGTTTAACATAAGGAAAAAACAATTCACTAATCTCACCTCAATTTGAGAATTTAAAGTATTGT
This sequence comes from Carya cathayensis, assembly GCA_011037825.1. NCBI lineage: Eukaryota > Viridiplantae > Streptophyta > Magnoliopsida > Fagales > Juglandaceae > Carya > Carya cathayensis. The sequence continues at coordinate 2,224,564 of QGSO01000186.1, forward strand.
TATACTTGCTCATATTTTTTCCTAAATCATTGAAAATGTTGAGGGTGTGATGTACAAGTTTAGTAATAAGAGAATAAAATCATGGCTTCCAACATTCAGGTTTTAACTCCAAATGTAAGATGTGAAAATTATGTATTACTAATTGTAATCAATTTATTGCACTTCAACTACTTCACTCTGATGCGTAGCCACAACATTAACAAACTCACAATTGGTTAAAATCTATAACCTTCAAATTCTGCATGGTTTAGTTACACTGCCTAAAGTATAAAATTTGTGGATAAATTTTTAGATTTCGTTACCTCCAATTGAATACATCAATTTGTTTAATGAGTTTGTTAATGGGTGAAGCAAGCAAACATACTTTATTTGATGAAATGAGAAATTCCTATAAACAGAAACCAGCTTTCTTATTTTTTTCTTTTTTTTTAATAATTAAAAAAAAAAGGTTATGCTCGCTTCACAACTGCTTTTTCAACATGTGATAATAAAAGTGAACAACTTGTACAGGACATGGGAAAAGCGGAAGAACACGCATCTACCTTAAGACCATCTAGCTCAAATTACCCAACCTCAGTATGTTATTTGAAAATTAAAAAACCTAATGCGACTCAATTATTAAGCATCATAATTATTATTATTTCTTTTATGTTAGGATATCCCTCAAACTGGTATACCAAACTTTCCAAAAGACATGCATGGTTACTTTGGACCAGTTCCTGCATGGTCACCAGCTTTCCTGCCATATCCAGATGGCAACAAAAATCTAAGCAACATTGTGGTGCTTTATCAACTTCGTTCTTGTGTTTTAGTTCTAAGTTAATTATAACTTATATTATTTATATGTTTTTTTTTGTGTTAAGCAAAACGTTGGTTATTCATTTCAATATGGGATGGGACCTCCAAGGCCATTTATCATTACAAGCTCCGCGACGCGCCCAAGATTTGGTGAAGAAGATAGACCTGATTGTTTGGAAACTGAAGCACCATGTACTTCCGCTAGAGTTGATGAAGAAATTCTGTTAGATAGACAGGATGATGTCGTAACTGAACCTGTTTCCCCCGGTACACCACATGTAGTGACATCGTCCGATGGTGATGATAGAATTGAGGAGCCAAAGTCAGGGATGGAGTTCAATTCGTTTGAAGAATTGTTGAGCTATTATAAGCAGTATGCAAAAAGATGTGGATTTGGGGTGATGACACAAAGGAGTGAGAGGTCTGATGATCAAAGTGTCAAATATGTCACCCTTGGTTGTGCATAGGGAGGGAAGGCCCGGATTAAGAGTTTCAATCCTGCAAACCCACGTCCGACGGGAAAGACGGATTGTAAGCCCTGGATTAATGCACTAAGAATTGAGGGAAATATGTGTTTGACAATAGTGAATAATTCACATAATCATGTAATCAGCCCACAAAAATCACGCTTCTTTCGATGTAATAAAGAAGTTAGTGAGACCGTTAAAAAAGTCCTAGACACAAATAACTTAGTTGGTATCCAAATGAATAAGAGTTACGAATCTCTTGTGGTTAGCGCAGGTGGCTTTGAGAACCTGCCATTTTTGGAAAATGATTGTCGCAATTATATCGACAAAGCCCGTCATCTGCGACTTGGTGTAGGTGGTGCTGGAGCACTTCGTGATTATGTTTTGAGAATGTAGTACAAGAATAACGACTTTTTTGCGTTGATGGATTTAGACGATGACGGGAGGTTAAAAAATATTTTTTGGGCAGATCCACGTAGTCAGGCAGCCTATCAGTATTTTGGTGATGTCGTCACATTCGACACCACATACCTAACTAATAGGTATGAGATGCCCTTTGCACCATTTGTTGGTGTAAACCATCACGGGCAGTCGATTCTTTTGGGAGCTCGATTGATTTCTACTGAGGACACGACAACATTTACATGGCTGTTCCAAACCTGGTTACAGTGTATGGATGGAGTAGCTCCAAAGTCTATTATTACTGATCAAGATTGAGTAATGAAAAATGCAATTACTATTGTCTTTCCGGCTACTCGACATAGATTTTGTCTATGGCATATACTTAAGAAAGTTCCCGAGAAGCTTGGATCATATGCAAGCTACAAACTTGGGATGAAAATTGACATGATGAAATGTGTGTACGACACACAAACTATTGAGGAGTTTGAAAATAATTGGGCCGGGTTTATTAAGACATACGACTTACTTGACAATGCGTGGTTGACAAGTTTATACAATGAGCGTGAGCATTGGGTACCGGTTTTCCTAAAAGAACATTTCTAGGCTAGAATGAGTACAATCCAGCAAAGCGAGAGTATGAATGTTTTTTTGACGGCTATGTCCATTCAAAGACAAACTTGAAGGAGTTTGTCGACCAGTTTGACAATGCATTGAAGAAAAAAATTGAGAATGAAAATCAAACAGAATTCCAGTCATTCAACAGCACCATTCCCTGCATATCTATATCTCCAATTGAAAAGAAATTTCAAGAGCTACACACCAACGCTAAATTTAAGGAAGTTTAACAGCAAGTAATTTGTGTACTTGATTTGGATATATCTCTACAGACATCTGATGGTGTAATGAGGAGTTATTTGGTAGAAGATGAAGTTTGTATTCAAGAGTTTACAAAACAGGTTACATATTCAGTGGATGACTGCAATGCAAAGTGTTCATGTGAGTTATTTCAAATGAGGGAAATACTATGTAGGCATATTTTGGCTGCATTCAAATCTAACGGAATAAAATCATTGCCAGAATGGTATATTTTAGACCGATGGAGGAAGGACATCAAGAGGAGATACACGTCAATCTGAAGTAGCTACGATGCAGGGGATCAGAGGCCAAATGGTAATAGACACACAATTCTTTTGAATATGTGTTATGAGATGATAGATTATGTGGTGGATTCTAATGAGCAATTTGAAGATGGAAAGAAGAGGATAAATGAGATGACTGGATTATATCGTCAAAACCAACGCCCCATTCAGCTGACCCAAACAGGTTTGAAGGCTTTCTTCTGTTTCTTGTGTATTTACTACAATAATTCTCTCATATCGTCACAATGTTTATAATTATATAATGTCCTATTTAACATATCTTTGCCCAAAAAAGGTTCGGAACCTGGTTTTATACCACAGGATACTGCAGTTGGTAGTTCACAACAAATCAAGAGTTCACTTATTGTCAGAGGAAAAGGAAGACCCACATCTCTTAGAAAAGCATCTAGGATGGAGATAGACATGCGGAAGGTTAAAGCCAAACAGAAGAAAGCCCAAGTTGGAGGAAAACGGAAACAAGTGCGTATATACACTAAATTTGGGAGAATTAATATTTACTTTTTATGTTCATACTTGCTTTATAAAAAAAGTTTTACTTTTTTCAAAGTGTCGGATTTTTTTTTCCTTAATTGTTAGTGAGATGAAAGAGATACATAATCCATGGGCACGCGCATGAATTTATTTGATGACAGAGATACAGCAGCCATGGACACGCACAGGAATTTATTTAGGCCATTAGAAGTAGATATCACCAATCTTGGACAAGTGCAGGTATCACAAATTGAGAATTTTATTGTAATAGTTTAATGGTTTTTGCAAATTTGTATTGTGATGAAATAGTTTATTTATAAATAGCAAGTTGTAGACAGCTCAGCTTTTAACAGTAGTGGAACCACGCAATTTCATCCCATGATTGGTAATCAAGAAAGTGTAATATTTCTAAACTTTGCAAAGAACAATTGTTATCCATTTCCATGAGATTAATATTTTCCATTTTTTTTCCTATCAGGTAATTTTTGACTGGATGGCGCACAACCGGAGCTCTTTGGGTGGAGATGGGTCACAAGAGTGGCAAAATGTGGTTAAAGGTTGAGCCACATTTAGTACAGTTTTTTGTCCATTAATATTTGACGCCATTCATGAAAATCAATTGTAATTATTGGTTCATTCAAGACGAGATATGTGTGTCAATCATGTAATTATGTATTTATGGATAGGAGGAGGTTATTTGTTGTATTTTTGTACATTTGGTGGTATTTTGTGTATTTTATGTAATTATGTATGTGGCAAGAAGGAGGAGGTTGTAGCAATTTTTTTTTTAGGGAAAATTGAACTGGTTATGGTGGAGAAACAGGTTATGGCATAATGGATGAAGAAATATTGGTTTGGAGGTTATTTTTATTTTTTTTATTTAGAAATGGTAATATTTAGGACCAACTCCCTGGTAGAAAGTGAGAAATTGTAATATTTATGGTGAATAAACAGGTTATGGAGAAGTGTCATGGAGAAGTTGAAAAGTTACATAGACAATTATTTCGATGAAGAAATTTGTAATTATTTATGGAGAAGGTCACAATTTCATCACCTATACGGAATGAGTATGGTCGTTTGATCTGTGGATGGCAACATGTACACAGCTGGACAATTGATACAATCACAATTTATTTCCCCATGTACACAGGTGCGTAATTGCATGGAATGATATCACCTTTTCAGCATGTACACAGCAAGCAATTCAATTCCTTAGGTTCATCTCTTATACGGAATGAGTATGGGAGTTTGAAACATGGATGCCAACCTATAAGCTGGACAATTGATAGTTCGGGTTTATATTTCTGCATGTACACAACATGTAATTGCTACAAATGTGGATGGAAATTTCAGCATGTAGACAACAAGTAATTGCTACCAGTTCCAAATAATCTAATTAAAAGATGTTGATAAAATTGATCAGTACAGCAAGTAATAATACATTCAGAAATTCTTGAATACAATAATGTAGTCATGCCAAAATTAACAACTTGTTAACTTAACAAAATCAAATTGTTCTTGCAGTTACAACTCACAAGTTCCAACTTACAGCAAGTAATAATACATTCAGAAATTCCTGACTACAATAATGTAGTCATGCCAAAATGACCAACCTGTTAATACATCAAAATGACCAATTTCAAAAGTGTCAAGAGTAGGAAATTACATATGACACATTGTTTACAGTTTTCATCAACTGATACATTCAAGTGCAAAAAATACAACGGCCTACATCAGTCGTAGCATTGGCCGAGATTCATTATAAGACACTAGATACATCAAAAGTACACCACAAACTACTACTAAAATACACCATGTCAAGATTAATACATTCAAGACTCGATTGTACTTCTTCTCCAATGCTTTGAATTTGGATTGTTCGATGCGTAGCTGCTCATTAAGTACCCTGTCATGCCTCCGTTTAGCTAACTCCAATGTCATCTTACAGCAACTGTTTTGCTCACTTTGAATATCAATCCACTCAAAAAAGTCACATTGTTTTTTGATCTTATAGTTTGGACAATTGAAAAATTTTCTACCAAAAGAGTTTGCTTTTCTAGAAATCCTTAGCTTTGCTTGGGAGCCACAATAGCAAAGTGGTCTCTCCAAACTTGACCCGGAATGAGAAGCAGAACTCATTTACTATCATGGATATTGTAGTAAAATGAGTCCATAGATCAATATGTTATAAGACAGTATATATATGCAACAATAAGAAATATACACCACAGCTATGGCATATTATAAAGCAATGAAGATATATAGTAACTACCCCATATTAGTTCGAGGAATATACTTTATGCCTGTGATTGAGACTCACTGAACAGGAATCACTATTGTGATTTTATTTTTGGACATCAAATGAACGTGAGAGATTCACCAACCCACAGATTCACACGAATAGGAACCATCAAAGAAAACTGCAAGCAAAAAACAAAAACGATGGTAGAGTTTGGGTCCACCAATGGGAAATTCTTTCTTACTACACAAAAAACAATAATGGCATATACTTTTGAAAGGTCCACCAAAGGGAAATTCATCCCATTAATAATGTTTAAGCAACTATTTGTCTTAGTAATGTATAATCAACTGTTCACTGTTATCACCTCAATTCTTGAGTGAGAAAGTTCATAGCTAAGACCAGATAATTTAGTGTTTGAATATCAACATGCAAGAATTTGGGTGGAGTAACCCCTAAATATAAAATGCAAGTTAGGTGCCCAAACCTTAGTGGTTGAGTTATTTTTTTCTTAGCTTACGGCTTTTGGTTTTTTTTTTTTTTTTGGGGTAGGAGAGAAGATGACATGGGACCCAAGCATGAGCATGCTAATTACATGAGTATGCTAATTAAAAGTCTTTGGTTCCCACTAAGTACTTGGACAAAAAAATGATAAAAGTTCAAAAGTGGGCTAGGAAAGGGGGAAAAAAAAAAGAGAGGTAGAAAATATGCATGTTGATAGCTTTGGGTGTCACAGCTAGGTCTTACAAATGCAATAAGTACAACATATACATGCCCCCACCTACAAAATGAAGTGAGCTCATGACACATGTGAGACCCCCTACAATTTCTATTTTTTTAAAAAAGAGAGAATAAAAATCACTGCATCAATTATTCCATGCTGTAAGAGATGGGTTGAAACATTTGGACATCAAATACTAATATATGGACAAAAGGAAAGATAAGAGATTTGGAGATGCCTTTCATGAAAGAGGAAATTAAGCTAAGATGTAGTAGTAATGTTGTATTCACCCTTGTGGGAGCATATCACATAGCAGGTTGTCCCTGGCATGATTAATTTTTTGTTAAGTAGCTATGACATGATTGATAACAAAAGCTTAGGTAGCTATGACATGACAAGATTAATTAATCAAACATTTGCAAAATCCCCAATAAAATAGTCAAGTTTGAATTGATAATGTATTTTCTCAGAGAGAAAGAGAGCAAAAGAAAACTTTTAAAGTGACATTCCTAAAGAAGTTCAATTTCTTAGTGAATTACATTTAACTAAGAAACTTTACTCAATCTAGAAAACCTTTTCCCTAATCCAAACATGCAACAGGTTGTAGGAAAAAAGTTCGTAACAAATTCACATGAGCTCCATAGGAGACTAAGAAACTTTAATAGTCATAACTATGAGACCCATGGCATCACTTACAAGATAAAGATTTCTACAACTATGGATTCTAATGGTAATCCATAGAACACCCTTAAAGCATGCCCACTTCGTTCTTTATATTCTCCAAAAAGAAATTAAGAATATTAAATGTTTGTTCTCAACAAAAGAAATAACAACTAACTGTCTTTTGAAAAAAAAAAAAACCCTTTGTCTAGAGTGTGGTTATCCACTACATTTTATTTAGTTTTAATCAAAAAGCTGCAATGTTCTTCAATAAAGTCAAACAGAAATACAACAATACTCTAGTGAAGTATAGCAGAGAGAGAGGAAGGAAGGAAGGAAGGGTTAACTGAGAATCTTAGTTTAGTGGTCTAACCATCTAGATTTTCCTAAATCATCTTATGGTCACTCTGATGTGGTTGCATTTTTACTCAAAAAATATATTTTTTTTAAATCAATAATCCTTGATACTCCTAAACCATATCACGTGGAATCCATCCTCATGTTCCTGGGAATTTCCTCATGTTTCAACCTTCCTTTTGCCACCATTTTCATTACTTATCAAGAAAAACATACTACATGGAACCAAACAGATTTCTTTTATAAAAATAACAAAGTTTCCTTTTTGCACATTGAGATTTATCAGTTCCAAATATTCGTTACAATAATGAAATTGTAATATGAGAAATACAGAAAATACTGAAATACATAAATTGCATAAATAAAATAATACAAAAAATCAGTAATATAGAAATATGAAAAAACCTAGATAGGGGCTACTAATTACCAGTTTTGGGATGAAGGGTTAGGGTTAGGGTTAGATCTACGCTGCTTAGGGTTAGGGTTTCGGTCTGGGATGAAGAGTTAGGGTTCAGGAATGATTTCGGTTCGAGGTTCAGGATGAAGGGGAAGGGGATTTCGAAGGGAGGGAAAGGTTTGCACCAAACAAAAAACCCTGCTCACTTTCTGGTCTTAGAAGGGAGCTCGTAAAGATAACCTAATGCAAAACGGTGCAAAAGGGAGAGCTAACCTTCAGATATCAGCGACCAGGACTCGAGAGAAGGATGGAAATGGAGAGAGAGAGAGAGAGAGAGAGAGAGAGAGAGAGAGAGAGAGGGAAATGGAATTTGGAAATAAGAGTTCGTAGAGAGAGAGGAGGGAAACACAACATTTAGGGTTCTGAGACTTTTGAGGGATGAATCGAGAGAGGTAGGCAACACAAACAAAACGGTGCGTTTTCCTTTTATCCACGTCAGCGCAGCCGCTTACACGCCGTTTACACCAAATGACTGCACCCATCATTTTTGTTTTTATATAGTTATGTGTAACTTTACCGGGCATAGCTGTTTTTGAAAATAAAAAGAATGTAAATCTTTTACAATAATGCATAATATTTTGAATATACAAACAAAACAAAAATATCTGATATACTCTCAAACTAACATAGTTTCATATGATACCATATATCTACTTTATAATAAATGCATTTTTACAATCTAATGTATCACACTAAACCACGTCAGTTTACAAGTATACTTTTGTGAAATCTCTTTACGATTTATTATAATACATTTGATTGTGAAACTCGTTTTATCATTAAGAATATCTAATAAATCGCATATGTATTTAAACTTTATTTTCATAAATTCTCTTTGTAAGAGAAGTGTTATTGCCACAAAGAAATCCTATAAAAATAAATTAACGAATTGACGTAATTTTATATGATACATTAAATCTACTTTATAATAAAAAGAGCGTTACAATCTACCGTATCGCATCAAGCCATATCAGTTCGAAGATTTACTTTTGTTGAACCTCTTTGTGGCTAAAACATTTCTCCTCCCTTTTATATCAACGTGAATTTCAAGTAGTACTTGCCTAGCTAGCTCCTTGGATCAAGTTCAGAGTCGTTGACTCGCTGGCAAATGAATTGAGTGAATTGTCATCGATCTCACTTTGGAGATAAGAAGAACTGAAGAATTAATTAAGTTGGCATGTTTCATGAGTTAAGGATAATATGGTGCAAGAAGTAGTCCCAGAAGAGCAGCAGCAGTAGTAGTGGTGAAGAGAATCATGATCAGTGAATTAGGAGGAGTAGGAGTGGTTGGGGTTGTTGGGAGTGTTGCACTAGTTGGAGTTGTTGGTGTCGGGATAACTGGTGAGCTAGCTTGTGCTGCAAAAATGGATTAGATTACTAAGAAATGCCAGGGACAAGTTTCAAGATTTCACTTTTTTATAAAAGACCTATGTAGAGTTTGTACATTTTTAACTTGTATATATCATTATTCTAGATTATTTTATGTTGCCTTTAGCAGCTTTGCCTTGAGAAATGAAATTAGAGAGATGGTAGTTATGAAGATTACCTGTGTCGTGGGTGATTCGTAATTACCTGTACAAATGAGAAAAGGTAGTAGAAAATATGAATGTATTTTTTTGATGGCTATGAGAATTTCGGATATCGTGCAAATGCAATATGTTTTATTCATTGCACTTCAGACACTTACAATGCTCTCACATTACATGGGTTGGAACCTTGAAAATGAAAATTATTTGTGATGAAAGTTTTGATTGGTGTGTTCAACAACATCCTGACTAATTTTGGAGATGCACAGGCACTCACTAAGAAATTTTTCACAAGTGTACTTTAGATAATTATTTAAGGAAAAAATCGTTAGACATGCGAGAACATATCCTAAGCCTAAGGCCTTTACCAATTGAGTAAGTCCAAGACCTTTTTCACTTGAGCCAACCCCTTGAGGTTATATTATTGTCCTTTAACAAATGCATATGGGCTGCTTAAAAAAATAAGAGAGCTGACAATTTCTTTCGGTAACCTTTTGTTTTTCCTGGGTCCTCACTGTTGAGGCTAAAAATGAAGAGGATCTAGCCAAGGGTGAGTGTGTGTTCAAAACAAAATCTACAAAATCGAGCTTATCAGATATGTGAACCTAAAAGCATACCCAACCACCAAGGGTCTGGGTTTGAGTTCACGACAATTCCATATAGTTCGCAACTGAGGAGGATAGGGGATGATGCAACCTGATTGGTACCCCAAAATGTATTCCCCATACATTCACAAAGCTTTCTGGGACATGAGAATAATTAGTAACAATATAAACGTGGGGTATTAGTTCCAGGGACAAGAGTAAGCACAACAACATTAATCCGCCTCTAATTTTGTCTATCAGTACAATGAATTTAAAATAAAAACTCTGTATATTCTGAGTTTCTGTTTCAATGCTGCATTAGTATAATACTGATCAGTTCTACTTTGTCTCAGTACAGTACAAGCTATTACCATTGTTGAACTATTAAAGTAAGTGAACTAAATATTTTTCTTTTCAATAATAATGAAGAGAACATGAATAAGTTTCTTGCAACAATTGGTGTTTTATTTGATGATCCTGGCGTGCTAGTGGCTACTTACAGTCTTCCAGAAAATTCAAGTATAAACAATAATGGCCATGAAATCTTCTTGTGGCAGTGAATTGGATTGAAAACCCCCCACACCCAGCTTCAACGCAAATTTCTTTCATGGTGATCACCGGGGTAATTTCTTCTGAGCTGATCAAATCAGAATTGTGTACCTGTAAGAATAAAGCCGGAGTTAATACCGTCAACACTTCAAATCCAAAATAGCTGTTGTCCCTCAAAAGTTCAAAACTGCCGTATACACCAAGGCTTACAGAAGTAAATGCCTTAGAACACCCATATCTAAGCTCATAAAGCACAAAAGCAAACGTAAATTCATATTATCGGCTTGCTTTGCTACTTCCAGGTTGTATATCAGTTGGTTCATGTAGATTGTTTTAACTACTTCCAGTTGTGTCCTTGTTTAGGAAGAAAGCTGTTTTGGCTAAATTCCAAGTTGTATACCAGTTAAGGGTGGTAATACATGACACAACCCATGAACCCGACACAAAATAAGTGGGTTTGGGTTTGATATAAATGGGTTGGGATTAAAACGAATTGACCTGATTAGACACGATTAATAAACGGGTCAATCCGCAATGAACCCGTATACTACAAATAAATTATCTTTTCAAATTTTTAAATGTTTAGTCTTATATGTCTTCTTTTTTGTTGAGAATATGTAATATTAATATCAGTACTTGACTACATAATACCTATTAAACTTTTTTCATTAATATGTGATTTTAATTTATGAAAATATTAATTTTCTTCTATATTATTGGTTTGGATATTGATAATAAAATGTTTTATCATGAATCCAGTTGTAACTATGAATGATTTCTATAGTTATCATTGTATTATATATGAAATTAAATTAATTGGATTAAAAAATAAATGAGTCAGCTCAACCCATTTTATATTAAATGGGTTAACATGCTAAAGCAGGTTAAACAGGTTGAAATGGGCTGTGTACAGGTTAATTACTAAATGGATTAAGCGGGTCATGTCATGTCACCTTTTATTTATATGGGTCATGTTAAGGGTTGGGTCTGACCCATTTAATTAAACGTCATTTAATTAAATGGGTCAGGTTTGGATTGACCAACATAGTTTAATCATGACTTGACACGACACGAACACAACCCGCGAATACGAGTTGCCACCCCTACCAGTTGATTGTGCACTATATCCAAGATCGCAAGGCACAAAAGCAAGCCAATCAAATCAGATCTCTTCCTTGTTTGCTTGGCTACTTCCACAGATAAATTTTCAATAAAAACAAGGAAGCGTTCACATGATCATGTCCTGCACTAGCGATCGAACAAAATGAAGAAAAAATGCATAAGAAATTAAAGATAAAAAGGTCATAACCTCTGTTTCATCCTTGCTGAAGCTTGCACTGAGATAGATGCTGCCTGACATCACTCCAAGCTGTATGTGGTGTTTTATTGTTTAGATTAAATGGGGCCTTACTATCACTTAATCGCAGAAATATACAAAGAACTCTACCTGGGAAATTTCGATAATCAGGCTGTATTCCATTGCCATTTATATCCCTGTGATTTGGTGTGACATACTTCCCAACAGTAACAACCACACCAGATCCATCATGAAGTTCAAATACAGATTGAATCAAACCCTGCTCAACATATACAGCCTAGAATCAGAATTAAAAGGAGGGAGTTGCCATTGTTTCTTACTTTAAATCACGCAATAAAAACAATCTAGCATAATCGCATACCTAGTTTTTGGTTAGTCAGATATCAACTATTAAATACAAATCTTGAAAAACAAAACCAATGCTATGGCTGGAGAGAGCAGAAACTAACAGAGAGAGGTTTATTTTTATCCCTTCCAATAATAAATAAATAAATAAAAGCATCTTTTGTAACTGTCCAAAGTGCAAAAGAACAAAAAATCCTCCATATGAAAGTTTAAAGCCAAGTACAATACACTTTTCCTTTGAACAGCTTCTATAGACTTTAATGGGATTATCTTTCACGATTTTCTAGTATCTTTTTCCCCAACTAAATAGATGTTTGTTTACACTTCACATGGCATATAAAGACAAATCTGAACCACTAGAGATTATTAAATCAGCAATTATGAGTGAATATCTGAACCTTGCCAAAAGTCCTTTCCCCCACAAGAACAGCCCTACAATTATCATGCAGCGAAGAAGCAACCTGTAATAAGAGTAACATTTACAATAGTAAAAATGTAAACTACAAAAAGCAATTTCAGATGCTCTAGGAGAGCCACTCACAATTTCACTGGCACTGGCAGTTTTGTTGTTCACCAAAACCTGCATTAAAATAAAGTAAAAAACTTGGTAATAAAGGTCGCCATGGTTGACATTACATGATCAGTGGTCACAGTTCCTAACATGATAGTACAGAAAAGCTTATAAGATTGATTCGATGATATCATTCCAGGAATGCTATGGGTCAATATTTTACAATCACTTATGAAAGAAAAAAAAAAAAAAAAAGAGTCTGGACGAGGTTGGCAACTAATTTTGCTAGTGTTAAGTGCACAAAAGTCCACCAAGAGCTCATTTTTCGAAAGAGCTAAGCCCATTCAAAGCATTACTACGTCAAGGAATTAGGAAAAAGTATGTTAAGCAACTCTGTTTATGATGCAATGTCTGGTTTTAGAGTAAATGAAACCCTAACATCATCCCTCATTATAAGTTATTATTGAGCAACTCCAATCAATTATGTATTTTCATTATCCCAATCAATCAGTTTTCAGTTTAAAACAGATCGATGGGCAATCTAAAGTTTGACCTAGAAGCCTAGAACCTTGCTTACCAAATCGAACAAACTAAGAAACATCGAGCTTATTACCAATTGACAAGCATAGATTTACGACAATCCATGTATCCAACACAGAGTTTAAACAGCTCTTTCCCAGCTCAAATTATTCACGCCCCTCAAAATAAACATTACATAAATTGTTTGATAAGGCCAAATGGCAGTCATTTGCATTGCATCCCAATTATCACAAAATACAATCAACAAAGGGGAAGCTACAAAAAAAATATACTTATATTGTGGCCTCATTTCCATATTTGGAACATACATGATTTCCTTATGTCCTCTTTAGCGACCTAGATAGGTCTTATCTCTTGTATACCTTCTTGTGTACTTGGGCTATGCCTATTCCTATTAATACTATCGTTTACTTATAAAAAAAAAAAATCCATGCGTTCGTTCTTATGATGCCATTCAAATTTATTTTAGTCACTGTATATGCTAGTTCATTTGTCATCAGTGTCCAGATCCATATTGGACAGACACGTTGATTCAAAATTGACTATAATGCTAATGAGTGATAAACTTAATTATATTTTAGTTCCTGCATATGACAGGTCACTGTCAAAATTGTCCTGTGTCCAGGCCCTGGTTGCACAGACAAGCTGTTCATTCAAATTTAAGTATACTGCTACTGAATGAAAGGCTAAGTCTGAAATGAGAGATCTAATTTTCATAATTGACCACTAAAAAGAGAAGACGTGATAAATGAGAACAAAGATGGAGCACTCGTCATAAAGATCTCAGATGTAGGAGTACATACAATAACTGGAGCTGTAACCAATGGTGCAGTATCCGCCACAATAGTATTTTGGTACTGAAGATCCTTTCCAACGGTATAAATCACCTGTGCCGTCAGAAGAAAACACCACATGGATATGCTGGTTGTGGATCAGATATATGCACTAACAAGTACTAGTATAGAAACTTTATTGTGCATTAAAAATATATAAAGGCGTTATTGATGTGAAACATTATTGATGGGAAAAATAATGCCAACATGATAAGTAATGCCCAAAATGCACTGCTACCATTTTTGCAAGGGAAAGGTCCAAAGCAACACAGCAAATCACTATTAATTAATAGATCTATCCCTAACATAAAGTTTTTTATTTCAATAAATATTCAAAAGAATTAGGGACAAATTCTCCACATAGATCAAGGATGAGGTAATTCTCCCATATGCAAAAGGACCATAAGGCCAAAGCCCTCCATGTTACAGTTAAACGCCATCTTCTCCAAGACACCACAGAACACCAGCAACAGCCATCAACCAATTCTGCCTATCTTCCTAGACCCCTTCCTTACAGACTCAGCCAATCCTAATTTTGGATGACATAGCTCTTAAATAATAAACAAATAGCCCACATAACCAGTTGCTGGATCTATTATTTGTTGAAATTTGTGATTAAATGTCAGAATTCCTGTAATTGGTGTATTGTACCATCCAAGTACTCTAGGAGATGATTGCTCTATGAGTATCTGGGTGTGATGGATGATAGAAAGAAAATACTCTGCCCAAGTACACTAGGACATTGAGAAGCAAATTCATAGGGTTGTGGGCAAAGCATGAGAGCTTGTATCAATCCAAGTTTCTACTCAACAGATTCTTTTGAAGAAGGGATTGATTTATTAAATAATGAGGATATTGAACTATGATGAAGGCAGGCATATACATGGATGTTAAAATCTATTAAGTGGAATTGATTCCAATGACTTCATCATATTTTCTGCCCGGTGACAGGAAACTTCTACTTTCGGATGCTCTATGTAAACGGTACTTTCAAGTGCAACCCACAAATACCGATATGCTTTTCAACGAATCAAAAAGATTAGTTGACTGCTTTTAAGAGCCGAGACGGGGGAAGATGGAAAGATGCAAATAACTGCAAATATTATAGTCTGCACAGGAGACATGGAAAATATAGGCAAATAAAAACACAGCTGCAAACAAAGATTATTTATCAAACGCAATTTCAATAAATTGCACTACCGTCTCCCCTTCTTTTAGAAACAGTTTGGCAATTTCAATTCCAGCCTGAAATAAGAAAAGAACAGGATCAAACTCACAATATTACAATATCTAATCACAATGATGTAAGCAAATTAACAGAAAATATAATTTTCCTCGTATCTCTCATCAAATCAAACAAGAGTTGTAGAAACTGATCAGACATGCAGAGAAGTACACATTCTAATATACGAGAGAGAACAAGGAACAGGACATGTAAGCTGGAAAAAATGTCGCGGACACCATCCACTGTCCATGCCATTCTAGAATGAGTATTATTCATGGTAATATAGCATTCAATAATCAGCAGTGTCTTTAGAAGTTCTTCTATTTAGGTTATTCTGGAAAGATGACATTGGAACAACTAAAAGAAAGTGCCAGTCATATGTGCACCTATACTCTAAAAGGGCTGGTCAAAGTTACAATTGGAGCTCTTTAGAATATTATACCAGTTCCATCAAGGAAACAATGTGGGACTTTCTGCTCAATGCACTTTTATCATACACACCATCCAATATGGAGCTTAGAGGGACATTACAATCTCTCTAACTCAAATCTTTTGATGTCCTCATCACGTCCCATGACACACGGACTGTACCAACAGCAAAGAATAATATTGACACTTGAGTGGATTCCTAGACAGCAGTTATTGAAGTGGATCAAGATGATCTGATAGGTTTAATTCTTTGATGGGTTCTTTAGCTAACACTATGTCCCAGAAGTGTTGCAATGATTCTTACTTTCTCTGCCTGTCTACCCCCATGCTAATAATTTTGTTGTCCATTGAAAAGCAAGCGGAAGAATGACAGTAACTTTGCAGGTGACAAACAAACAGGGTCTTTCTACTTTTGACCCTTTTGCTTCTTTGTGGAAATCTCTTCCTGGGAATCTGAATTCTTCCTCACAAATCCTATGCACGTATATAGGCCACAACAAGAACATTGTTTTGTTCTCTTAGTCCTTAGCCTAATTCACTTCCTTGCCAATACTCATTGTAGCAACCTAAGTTCCTCCAAAAATTCTTCTCTATAAATTTAAGTTCCTCTAGGAAAAGCTTAATTATGGACATTCGAATGTTCAACCAAAAAAATTCTCTAGATTCATTTGAAAAATTATCTTAAAAGGGATCCAAAGATCAGAAGATGACACAATAACAAGTATAAGATGAATAAAACAAAGAGTTCACACTTGGAAAATCCAATGACAGATGGCTAGACTAAATCATCAAAACTACCTATTAAGTTGAACATGAAGATCAATCTAGAATACAAACCTGCACTAATCCACCAAGGTTATCTCTAAGATCCAGAACAAAATATGAGGCTCCCATATCCTGAAGTCGCTTCATGGCTGCAACAATAATTATTTTATTTATTAGACTCATACAATCAATAAAGCTATATTGTTTAAGTATATAGCAAACCAAAGCCTCTTGAAGTTAATTTTGCCATAAGCATCACAAAAGAATAAGTATCCAAGCAAACCAAAGAGCCAAATAGGTCCATGATGGCAGCCTCAATAGTTTTAAAAAGGAAAATGCTATCTATACTTAAAATTTTACTTAAAAAACCATTCGTGCTGATGTGTCAACTACTGAAATGGGTAAAACTTTTAAAATTCAAAATTTGAAATTCAAATTAAAAAAGAAAATACTGATAAAATGGGCCTATCACTTTATACGTATAATATCATGCGTAAAATTGTGCATATGTGTAGTACTACTCTTTTAAAAAATAGAAAGGATCCAGTCGTATGCTACAAAGGCATGTATTCTTAGGCCTCGTTTGGTTACACAGTTCAAATGAGATGGGATTTTTTGTTGAAAGTTAAATAAAATATTGTTATAATATAATTTTTTAATATTAATTTTGTTTTGGAATTTAAAAAAGTTGAATTGTTTATTATATTTTGTATGGAAATTAGGACAAGTTTTAGTGATTATATGAGATGAGATGAGATAGTTTGATATTTGGTATCCAAACCAAGCCTAAAGAGGAAATGCAAATTAGATTTTAAATCCACTTTCTGTGCTCCTTTCTGTTGGTTTTTGTACGCACGTAGCAGCATGAGAATAAAGGACCAACACTGATTGCATAGAAGTTTCCTGTTGTTGAGACTTAGAAGGTTTGTGTATTGCAAAAATATGAAGTATTATACAAAAAGGTTCTGAAGAAATATGGTTTGACTCAATTAACACCTACCAGTCGCCAAGTCTTTTCTAGCCAATGCATTGAACTCTTTTAATCGCATGTAGCCAACAGAAGCATTGCCATTTTCACTTTGCTCCAAACGATAAAAGACAGGGGTTCGAGCAACAAGTTGCCTCTGGACTGCAATAGATTGAATAGGCCCACAGTTCCCATGCTTCACCTGAAATTCATAGAATAATCACTATGAAGACAAGTCACAAATAAACTTACCGTAGTATTACTGTACAAGACGAAATTAAAACCACTACCTTAACAGTCACAAATGTTTCATTTGGGCCTTGTAACAAAGATGATACTTCAAATGCCGATTTCCCTCTCACATCTACTTCATTAACAGCTAACACTTCATCCCCCTAGTGAGGTAGAAGAAAGGAAAAAAAATAAATGTAAGGGAACCCATTATGCACAACCAGATATATACAAATGCTGGCAAAGAGTCGATGCAGATAGATACTGGAACTTCCGGGGGGAAGTATTTGTGTATGGCTACGCAAACCCTTTTCCACCATTCATCCCTAGCTAGGGCCATATTCTGTTTCCAATTAATCAAAAAAGGAAAAAAATAAAATAAAATAAATAAAAAATACCCTAATGAGGGAAATAAGAAAAGAAAAGAAAAAAGTAACTTGGTGAGACTATTACATTCTGAAATGTTAATGCCAACAATCCCAAACAACTGAGTTGTGTAGTAGAAGTTGGCACTACTGAACAAATAGAAAAATATAATGGCGGCAGAACCCATCTCGATAGTTAGGCATATGCGTGCCTTGACCATTATCAGTACCCTTTCCATTTGTCTCTGGCACACAAAGAAATCTAGTGGAATTCACCTCGGAATGAGAATCTATAAAGTTTTTTCTTTGTTTCTCACTTCTTTATATTGTTATTCAGTTGCAATCTTGGGAAAAATCTTTATGTTAGTCTTTCCCCATTGTACTTCCATCCTCATGTGGATAATTCAACATTATGCACTTGGGAAAAAACTTAACATAAATACAAATAAACAGACCAAGAAATTGGTGAAAAAGGACATGAACCATATCCAACAAATCTGGTTTTATTTTTTTAAATAAACACCACAGCTTAGAGAAAAGAGAACTGAGAACCGTGGATACAAGGCTAGAAATTAGAGTAAAATTTAGATAAAATGCAATGGTTCAGAACTAAAATAATTACCCAACTCAACATAATCTCAATTAAAAACATATCACTCATTGTTGCACAAAGAAAGAGTTTTCATAACAATGAACTCCAAGACTCAAACCATGAATCAAGAGTTCAGTATAAAGAAAGGCACAAACTGAAACAAACATTTGCATGTTGCATGCGTAATTCTAGCTCCGTAGGTACCTGTCTAACACCAGCAGAATGTGCAGGGCCATCCAACAGGAGTCCTAGTACCTTCAGTTTCACACCTCCATCATCTTCCAGAACTTCCCTAAGGTTTAGCCCAATACCACTCATGTCATACCTTGCCATCTTGGAGAACTTTCAACAATGACAAGCAGCATATAACACGGAAACAAGAAAACTGAAAAGTTCGTAAGTAAAGACCATTATGTATGCCTAAGGGAGACACAACAAATGTGAAACAAATATCAAACATAAGCATCAAGTACGCTAATTTCCTAAGATATCATTTCTTTTAGTAATGAAAATGTGGCAACACGAGTGAAGGATTGAAGCAAAGGCAAGCAAATTGATAGCAGTAACCTACAACCACAACCACAACCACCTTAATGTTCTGCTTTCAATTGGTAAATTAGAATCACAATTAAGAGAAACCCAACCTCGACTGCTTGAAAGTTCAATAGGAAAAAAAATAATAGTAATATAACGAATTCAAAAGAAATTCTGTCAAATTCTCTGGTTAGGGCTTATCCACATATCATTTGCACTGTGGAAAGATTTTTTTTTTTTTTTTTTTTTTATCGGTATTGCACTGCGGAAAGATCACAAACACAAAGATTAACCAACCAACGGTGTCGACCACTGTTCTAACTACCATACAAGGACCACTCCCTGCATGTAGTGTGCTTGATAAGGAGAGAAGCAAAGGCATGCAAAGTCCTCTTCAGTCTTCACACACACTGAGATATATGCATAAATATATAACTGTATGATGATTACCTCTTCAGGGGAAAGGAAACGCGTATAAGGATCACCCAAGCTCCCCAACATTCGTTTGATAATATCGTGGGCCTTTGATCTCGTCGGAATGGAAGTGGTCAGAATATCTTCTTTTTTTTGCTGGAAGCATTTAAAGGCTATATACGTCAAACGGGTTACGGGCCCCGTATTAGCCCTTAGGCACTCAAACAGTCCCAGGAATTAAAAAGCTGTTGTCAGTTGCCACAGCAAGAAATTTACCGGTTCGTCTCTAAGAACTCGCACACATATTCATAATTACATACAAACACACGGATCACAGATATAGTTATCTCAATTTGTATGTACCTTCCATGTTTGGGGAGACCAGCGATGGCGACCGGTGTCGAGAAAACTGTCGTTGACGATTTCCCAAGCTTCCTCCACTATCCCCTCGTTAGTCACCACTTCCGGACCAGTCTCGGCCTTCACTAGTCGCTCGTCTTCGCGGCAGAGCTCAGACGATGAGTCATGTTTGGTAGACAAAGAGGAAGAAGAAGGAGGAGGTGATTGAACTGTTGGAGACTGAAATGCAATAGAGCACGGAGACGAGAAGAGGATCCCGAAGGAGAGAGCTCCAGATAAAGCTCCAATCAGGGATTTCTTAGCCCAATCAGCAGAAACGCCATGGGTGGTGGTGAAATTATTGTAGAGGATTTGAGGCTTCCGAGTTTCTGATGGTGATGGTGGGAGGATGGGCAAGGAGCTTGAGAGGGTAGAGACCCTCATCTTTGGCGCTGGATTTTGGTTCCGTGGTGGTGAGGATGCGAGTGTTTTTTCTTTTCTTGAATTTCATAAGAGAGAGATTGTAAATCTGCAAGATTCGTTTCTACGTAATAAAACTCATTTCATCATATGATGTATTATATCTTTATTAGTTTTTTAATTTAATTGATTAATTTATAAAATTATTACAATAATATCGTGTTAAAAATAATAACATATGAACTAAATGCTTTTAGCGAAAGAGTTATGTCATTTTGAATATTTTGTAAAATCGAATTACTATTTATCAATTTTAAAAATTTAAGAATTGGGACATTTTGTAAAACAAAACCATTATATATCGATGTTAAAAATTTTAAAATCGTTACTAATTAATTATCAAAATTAGAACTTATAGTTTTTTCGATTTCTATTCGGTCTGATTTTCAGATTTAACGGATACATAAAATTATATTCCGATAAAATTTTAGCAAGTTATTGATCCATATCCCTCATTATATAATTTTTAGCTAAAAAGTTATAAAATTAAAGTTTATACGTTAATATAAGAATTCAAATGTTATATTAAGAATATAAGATTAATTTTATGTTATATTAATTACTAATTTAATATAAAATATATATAATACAATATAAAAATTATATAAATAATATTTTATATATAAGTTACAAAAACTTAAATATATATATATATATATATACCAACCCAGTTATATTCAAACAGGTTTTCAAAATATGAAAATTAGTACCGGACAGATTTAGAACTGATTTTTGGTTTTTAAAAAACAGTTACGAACCGGATCGTTTCATTGGTTTTTTTTTTTACACCTCTACTATTCACAAACAGGTGTCATAGTACATCATCTATATTATTAATATGATACGATTTGATTTGTAAGTTTAAGTCTTAATTTTTTTTATACAAATCAAATCCTATCACATCAGCATAATAGAATATGTCATTAGCAATACATATTCCACACTATCAATGTCGCAGGATTTGATGGTAAGAAAAATTTTAAAGTTTAAAATTTGACAAACCATATCGTGTCACATAAATGATATAAATAATGTATTCTTTTTTTTTAAATGTTTATAAATGGTGTATTCTCGTACCTTGTAAATAAAATAACTCTTTATATATACTTCTTGGAGTTTGAGCAGCCAAATTGGGGAAAAATTAGTTTCCTTCCTTAATAAATACATATTTAGTGGTATATTGATTGGTGTATTATACGTGGTTAGAAAGGTAGGAAGTGGGGTTTTTGTGATTTACAATAAATTCAAATTCTTGTATCTTGGTTTCATGGTAATGACAAAAGTTCTACAACACTTTTTGGAAGTGATTCCAAATTATCCATCCAATTATTACGTCCAAATAACAAAAATATTTCAATTAATTGCTTTGACACTTTCTTTTGTTACATAATATCGATAACAATTTCCAATCTCTCTTGGACCATGTTTGGAAATTAAGCACATCTCATCTCATCTCAAAACTTCTCATAATTTTCTTCATAAATATCACTCAAATACAAAATATTTTTTTTATTAGTAATAATCTTTATTAAATAGAAAGAAACTAGGCATTGCCCAAGTATAGAAGAAGTATACAAAGTGAGACACCTAATTACATTCTAGTGAGTTGGAAAGAAGATAAAAACTCATGAACATTCCCGCTCTTCAATACAATAGCAGAAAACCATTGGAAAAAAAGATAACACAAAAAAATTCCAGATATCTCCCACTACACGCTCCTTCTTGTTAAAACACCTATCATTCCTTTTCAACCATAAACAGTACATTAAACACAATGGTATCATCTGCCACACTGTTGCCAGTTGAGCGCTATTGTGGGGCCTATTCCAACGTGCAAGTAGATCCACCAGACTCTTGGGCGTAACCCAACTTAGCCCAGCTCTACTAAGGATACCAATCCATAATTCCCCAGCCACCTCAAAAATGTAAAAGTAAATGATTTATTGATTCCCCACTCTTTTTACACATATAGAACCACTCCATGACAATCATACCTCACTTTCTAAGATTATCAACTGTTAAAATCTTCTCATATGCGATTGTCTAGGTAAAGAAAACAACTTTAGACAGTACTAACACCTTCCATATACTCTTCCATAGAAAGAAAGTAGGCTGTTGGTTATCAAAACCTTGTAAAAAGATTTAACAGTGAACTTTTTGCTTCTTGTGTGAGTTCACAACATACGGTCATCCCCATTAACACCTAGTTTTGCTGAATACAAATAGCTGTAAAAATCTGTCAGCTCTTCAAGTTTTCAGTCCTGAGCGTTTCTTGTAAAAGTGACATTCCTAGTTACAGTCTCATTGGCATGACATAGTACTTCTGAAATTGGGGCCTGCTGATTTCCAGCCAAGTTAAAAATAACTAGAAATATAGTGTGAAGAGGGCTCTCACCACTCCATACATCGAACCAAAAGCGGGTTTATGATCCATCACCCACCTTGAACTTGAGATGTTTTTCAAAAGTGTTTCACCCATTTCTTATGAATTTCCATAGGCTTACTCCATAAGACCCTCTACCCTCTTTAAAACACCATCCCCCTACTTAGAACCATACTTGTGATCAATGACATCTCTCCATAACGAGTTCACTTCCATTAGGTACCTCCACAGCCACTTCCCTAATAATGCCTTATTAAAAACACACAAATTTCACACCCCTAACCCCCTATTTGCAATCGGACAGGTAATCGTTTGCCAACTTACAAGGTGGAATTTGAATTCCTCCCCATGCCACCCCACAAGAAAGTTCTAAACAACTTTTTTATCCGATTTGCCACCCCCACCAATAATGGAAAGAGAGAAAAATAGTAAGTAGGAAGATTGGAAATGGTGCTTTTAATGAAAGTTAATCTCCCCCCTTTTGATAGGTATAACCGCTTCCAAGCCGATAATATTTTCTCAATCTTCTCTACCACTCCATCCCAAATACTCTTTGCTTTGTATGATGCCCCTAAGAGAAGTCCAAGGTATTTCATAGGAGGAGAGGCAATTTTACAACCCAATAACTCTGCTAATATTACTCACCTCCCCCACCAGAACCAACTCCGATTGCCCCAAGTTCAGCTTGAGTCCTGAGATAACTTCAAAACTACCCTTAGGACTTGGATCTGGCCACTAATAGCATCATAAAGAATGAAGGTATCATCAGCAAAAAGTAAGTAAAAAATGGAACTAACATACTATTGCTACCTACTAAAAAACCCCCCCTTACAACAGCCTCCACCATGCGACTCAAAGCCTCCATTACAATAATAAAGAAGAAATGAGATAATGGGTTTTCTTGTCTCAAATCCCTAGAAGTCTGAAAAAGAAAAATCACAAAATCTTCCATTGATTAAAATTGAAATCGAGCGGTCGAAACATAATGTTTAATCCATTCACACCACCAATCCCCAAAGCCACATCTTCTAAGCATATAGAAAAGAAAGTCCTAACACACATGGTCGTAAGCCTTCTCCATATCTAGCTTGCAAATGATTCCTAGGATGCCTTCTCTTAACCAACTATCCAGAAACTCATTTCCTATCAAAACTGAATCTAAAATTTGACGGCCCCGAATAAAAGCATTTTAAAGTTTGGATATGAGATTGTCCATCACCAAACTCATACGATTAGCAAACACCTTAGAGATAATTTTATAAATCCCACCTACCAAACTGCTAGGTCGAAAGTCTTTCAATTCATAAGCACCAACTATCTTCGGAATAAGAGCAATGAAAGTAGCGTTTAGTGACTTCTCAAACTTATGGCTAGTATGATTTGCATGAAAAATCTGCATTACTTCCTCTTTCACTATATCCCAACACTCTTGAAAGAAAGCCATAGAAAAACCATCTGAGTCTAGGGCTTTATCTTTGCACATTCCTTTCACCACTAGATATACCTCTTCTTCATCAAACGGCCTCTCCAACCAACTTGCTACATCGGAATCCAATTGATCAAAAATTAAACCATCAAGTTTGGGGCGTCATTCTACTTTTTCAACAAAGAGATCCTCATAATACTGCACTATATGGTCTTGGATTTCTTTGAGAGAATATAACACATTTGAGCCGAAATGGAGAACTACAATAACGTTGTTGTGTCTATGTGAATTAGCAACTTTGTGAAAGAACTTAGTGCATTTTCCCCCCTGCTTCAGCCAAAGCGCTCTTGATTTTTGCCTCCAAGATATTTCTTCCATCAACAAAACTTTCTCAATTTCAGTCACCAACGTATTATTGCTTAACAAAGAAACCTCATTAACTTCCCCTTTCTCCAAAGCATGCAACTCCTCTCAAAGGATATTTTTTTGCACTTATGTATGTCTAAATACTTCTTCATTCTACTTCTTTATCGGACTTAAGGGCTTTAAGTTTACCCACCACCATGGAGTTATGAGTACCATCAAAAGAGTAACTATCCCACCAAGCCCTTACCTTCTCTATGAATCCTTTAACTTCCAGCCACATATTCTCAAATTTGAAGGAACGTCTATTTCGATGAATGCCACCACAATCAAACAAAATTGGAAAATGATCGGAATATACCCATGGCAACCTTTTTTGACATAGATCCGAAAAGTGTGTCTCCCAAGAAGAAGATACTAGAAATCTGCCTAGCCGTGACCTCCCTTGACTATTAAACCAATTATAGGCCCCCATCTCAACGGAAGATCCATAAGATTCAAGTAAAAAATCAGTTCTGAGAAGGTTTCCATTGCACTTATAGATGCCCTTGCCCTTTCACTAGGGAACCTAACAATATTAAAATTTCCACAAAAACCCCTAAGTAAATCCCATACGGAATATAAACTTGTCAATTCCTCCCACAAAAAACTTCTCTCTATCCACACTGGGCCCATACATACCCGCTAAAGCCCACATCTACCCATCCTCAATGTTTTTAAAAGTTACAACCAACAAAAACAACACAATACAATCCTCAATCATCTCCACTACTCGCTTATCCCACATCACCAACATACCTCTCGAAGCCCCTGATAAAGTTAAAAAACACCACCCCACAAAGCAACAATCCCACAGATTAGGGTGTAAGAAAAAACCAGTGAACCGGACCAAACTGGGTTTGGTCCGATACCGAATTATGTTCGGTTTAGTATCCGTTTTATTTTTCTTAAAATCGGTCAAAATCAGTCTGGTTCCAATTTTTCTTTTTCTAAAGCCGAATCGGACCGATTCATATATATATATATATATTTTTTAATTTTTATATATAATATATAACTATATATAAAATAGTTTTGTACTATATGATAAATTACCAATCAATATAATATTAAATTTTAAAATCTTATATCACTATAATTTATTATATTAATAGTTATACAAATACTATATTACTAGATATTATAATATACTACAATATATTATTACTATAGTATTATATAATATAATATACTACAATATATTATCATTATAGTATTATATAATATAATATACTATATTATATCATATATAATATACTATATTAAAACTGAAAAACAAGACCGAACCAGAATGGAAACCAAAGTACCAGTTTAAGAGGGTAACTGGTACGTAATCAATTTTAAAAAATACAAAACCGATACATACTGATTCGATTTTAAATTTTGTCCAAAACCGGACTGGACCCAACCCGTTACACCCCTACCCACATGCTACGAATTATGTACCTATCAATACCACACAACTTATTATCTTGAAGGCAAACAATGTCAACTTTCCAACTACGGAGAAGGGATCTAATGCAAAGACGCTTATTTATATCATTGATCACCTTAAATTCCGAAAAAGAATTTTAGGCATTAAAAAAAGATGATTTTTAATTTTAAATATTCAACTTTTTCATCTAATTATCATATAATCATTATAATTTTTCTAAACTTCCAAACAAAACACGAAAAATAATACAATTTTTTCAAATTTAAGAACAAAAAGAATATTCAAACAATTTTTAATTTTATAATATTTTTATTCAACTTTTTATTTCTTATTTCACAAAACCTAATAAAACATCTTAACTCAAACCATTTCATTACTATTTACAAACTATTTCACTTCTATTCACATAATTCTCATCTCATTTCATTACTCAAACATGCCCTTAGTAAGAGGCCCCCCAATTGAAAGCATTGGGCAGTAGCCAGTAGGGGAGTTCTAAATCATGAAATTCCAAATATTTGTTATGTAGGTGTGCAGGCCCAGGGGTGCATCTTACTGCCTCCAAAGTACAAATTAAACAAGTTAACCAAAAAAAAAAAAAAATAACAGAAAACAAATTGATTCAAATTAAGGAAGCTACCAACATGCATGCAGTCTTGCAGGATTAAAATAAATTTGAGTACACTGAAAATAATGGAGCCAAACAGTACACAAAAATATGTTCCCTCGCCACTCCTCTGCGCTTGTCCCACATAATCATCATGTAAGGAGGGATCTTGTTAGATGTTCGCGGGCGGTGGCTAATGCTTGACTTATTGTCTGCAACAGAAAAATAAAGGGTAAAGGAAGGTTACGAGTTGAATATGCTACCGGTGGTTGTACTTTGTAGATTGGTTTAACCAGAATGTGTTTATTTTTTCAGATGAAAGGGAATAGGGGGAGGGGGTTGAGATGAACAGGATTTTGATACCTGCTCAGACAAAGAAGCACCAGAATCCATACTGTTACTTGCAACCTTCCCCGCTATAATATTTGCATCTGTCTCAAGAATAATACTGCAGCAAATACAAATAAGTTAATCTGGATGGGAAGACATGGCTACATTGCAGGCTGAGTGGGGAACACAATGGCTAGGGAAAGAGAAAAAAACATTTACAGTAAGGAATAGAAAGATAACATATTATCCAAATGTTCACTGTTTACGCATTTTTTACTATGATTGGGTATTGACTTGATGGGGACGGATTCACTGCTTGAAAAAGGGACCACAAATGTTCAACCCTGTTTCCCATCTGTTCCCATCTGTGTCAAATAAGTTCTTAAAATGAAATTTTACAGAATAAATACAGACACTAGTGGTGTTCCACAAGAACTTGTGTATATATCAATACTTGTGAATTTCATATTGGACTACAAAGGGAAAGAAATACAAAAAAACCCACCAAGTCTTCCCGAAAGCCCGTCAAAGTTGAGAAAATAATTAACTGAACTATTTAAAGGCCAATATTTTTTTTTTATTGGCACCAAGTGTTCGGGAACAGCATCCCAACTAATCTAGGGTGCATAGGCCCTTGACGTTTACCACAAATGCACCTCAGGTAATTTAGGGAGAAAATCCCCCAGTCCGATAGCCCCAAACAATTGTTTGCACCTAAGAGGATTCGAATCTTAGACATGAATGGAGCATACCACTAAGACTAAGGCCTTTACCATTTGAGCCAACCCCTAGGGGTTTAAAGGCCAATAATTTGTCAAAGCATTATGAATTAATTTCTATTAAAAAGCCATCAAGCACCACTCGTGCAGCTCAACATTGCAAGGTCAATAATCCTCAATCAAGAAGAGTTGAACTGAGACCCTCACTTCTTGAGCATATGGTCAACAAGAGTTGGGGACACCTAACAACTAAGAAACAACTAGCTCACTTCCCACAAAATTAGGTTACTGATGAGGTGTCAAAAGGCCACTTATAATTCTAAAGCATTGTGGTACTGGGAGGATTTAGGAGGGTTGAGAAGTCGACACCAAACTTCAACAAAATTCACAAAACTTACCATCACTTTTAAATAGATGACCAGAAAAATACCACACATAGTTTCTTTCGATGAATGTGTGATGATTGAAATTTGGAACTCACATAAGAACTATTACCATTTTGATAGCAGTTAAAAAAATTATGGAGATTTTGGAATGTCCAATAAAAATTAATTGAAGATACTAATTGCAAACTACAAAAAGTATCTTTAACAATATGACAGCATCACACCAAACTACTAGATGGCACTCCCCTACAACTAGCCATGGTCAATCGTCATACCTCCCCAACTAACCAGAACACTGCCAAAATGGAATACTGAAGCAAATGATTTGGGCACAGCAACTTCCAAATATGGTTTTCATGGACTAGCATGCTGCCTCACAATAACATATAACTACTAAATTCCACAAAAAAAATCTTCTAAAACTAATTTCACCAAATAAATTTTTACAAGCAAGGATTTATAGGCTCTAATTTTTCAATAAAATTCATGTTTACTGATCAAAAAATAATTAAAATCAAGACTTTCAGTTTTAGATGCCAAGATCAATAAAAATAAAGCCAAGAAACTTAACAAATAGAAGTTTGCAAAGCAAAAGAAAGTGGAAAAATATAAACAAAAAAGCCAATTGCTTACCCGCCATCAATAATTTCATCCATACATAACAGAATGAGATCCAAGTTTTCTAGTGCCTCCTTCTTTTCCACATTACCTCTAGAACAAAAACAAACAAAAGTAGATAAGAGAGTATTTAGACAATAATAACCTGAATTGAATTAAAAAATGAGGGCAAACAATAACAGCGTTTAACCTAAGAAGAATGCCAACTGCATCAAAAAATCCCTGGAGAACAGTGGCTAAGATGAGCTCGTTTTCGTCTTCACCCCCAGTGACAAAAAAGTGAAGGTCTTGAATAAACTTGTAAACAACGATGTTATTCTCAAACATTCCTATTTCAGCTGTAAATAAAGTAGCAAGATGTTAACATGTAAACAATGAGAATCAAAACTAAGCACTGTAAATGTAAATAATTGCTTTCATCCACCAATAAATACAAAAAAGGATTAAGATTCATATTCAGGTCATCAAAACAGAAAGGTTGTCCCTCACAAATCAAATTCAACGCAGTTAACTTACATAAAATTCTCATACGAGGATGATTATTTCAAAATTAGAGTAATTTATCTTCCAATGTAAAAATCAGCAGTGTTTTACATAGAGCTAAGGCTTGCATGTCTATAATGGGCTGGACAAGTTTGCAAAGTTGCCCATTGATAAAAATGAAGCACTTCACAACAAGACAAAATGGAAACAGGTACCTTCTGTCCGTGCATTTGTCTTTAGAGTCTTAGTATATACAGCTTTCTCAAATGCTTCCTTTGCACTATTTGTCGGCCAGTCATCTGAGTAATACTTGGCAGCGACACGCTTCCCTTCAGAATCCAAGAGTAGGATGTTTTTTATTGAAGGGCATGACTCCTACAAAAAAAAAAAAAAATGGTAATTAGATTACCATTAACTTGATTCTTAACAGTATCATCGTGACCGTATTCTAACCCTGCCAAGAGTATCCAACACAACATCTCTAAAATGATGGACTAAAATAGATTATTTGACTAATAACCTATCAAGAAAGTATGAAAGTCAGCAGACAATCTTGAGCTCCCTGCAGTAATGTGTAAAGATAAAACATTTGAATCAGCTGCACTGCTAAACATGGAGAACAAGATGTCTAACCAGCCACAGTATAACACGAGCCAAAGTAGAATGCGATAGTATCATATTAGGCTTTGATCGAATTTAGCCTCTTCCTTCCCAGAGCTTTAAATGCCACAAGAGGTTTGGTGGATACCTTCTATTGCTTTTGGATAGAACAAATAAATGAAGATAATAGAATCAAATTTTCAGATCACCAAAACTGATATCTTTTAGAGGAAGTTTATACCTCAAAATCCCAAATTGTTATTTTTTTAGTATGTAATGAGTTATGGTAACCTAATTAGAAGCTCATGAGCTCCCAACAGAGGCTCCTGATGTAAAGTATACTAACATAGACGCTATAACATGCCTATTTCCTAGCAATGGTCATGATTAACATATTACACATTAAAGAAACATAAGAAAGAAGTTTACAAAATAAACTTGGGATTAGTTGGGACTTTGTTCCAGACACCCGGTGCCAATAAAAAAATGTTCTGCAATTATAATTTGAGGAACGCTAGACAGTAACTATAAAAACAATATTCTGTAATTATAATATGAGGAACGCTAGACTTCTTTGGGATCATGAATTCTTAGTTTCTTTTATAATTTACACATTTTAAAGTGTGGATCAATATGTTTCTAGGCACATGCTTCTTCAAAGGAGTAATTTTTTAAAAAAAATTTTTATTAAAATTGGTGAAATTTTCAATCAATAAGATAAACTCCATAAAAAGGAAAGAGAAATCATCTCCGGTAGATCTGGAGCACAATAAACACACGGTCCCTTTTGCCACACATTTACAATCTAGTGTATACTTTCTGCTATTGATAATAATAATATTTATTTATTCGGTGGGAGGGGAGGGGGATCTAACTCTAAGAAACATATTTATGAGACCAACTGTTAGAAAATACGGGAGATCGGATGCCTTCTATCCACACATATCGGATCTACGTTAACAGACACATAAGACTAAATCCGAACAATGAAATTCCTAGATGCAGTTCAAAGTAACAGATCTAGGTCAGAGTCAAGCCCTAAAATGCTCCAAACACGCATAATTAGGATCAATTGAGGATGTGAGACATTCCTAGCTTAGAGAAAGCAGGAACAGAAACTGACCATGTTGTTTGGCGAAATTTCTCAGGGAAAGTCTTTGGACTTTTGAGCCCGTGTCCGGTTGTTCAGACACGAAGGAAAGAGATGAATATCGATCTGTTGAACAAGTGCCAATTGAAATGGGAAAAAATGGAGGATTAGTATTAGCGGAGGTTTTTAAGAGAGAGATAAATTAATCGAAAGAAGAGGGTTAAATAAAATATTATTAAAATAATATTTTTATTTTAAAATTAAAACAATTAAATAATTAATTCTATTTTATATAAAAATTTGAAGAATAATATTAGGTGATTATTAAATATATTCACAAATGATAAATATGCATACCAATATAAATAAGTTTTTTTAATTATTTTTTAAATATCTTTAATTATTAAGAAAACAATTAAAAAATATATAAATTTATTTATAGTATTTTTTAATTATTAAAAAAAATAAAAAAAATTTAATAGTCATATTTATTAATCATATTATTATTTTTTATAATTATAATAATTAGATAAAATAAATTAATAATCATTATTGTATCTAAACAATTCCTTAGTTATAGGAATTCGTTTTTTTTTTTCCACTTTTTAGTATTAAGTTTTAATGATTCTTCTACTCGGGTAGTCTATGATTATTATATTTTTAAATTATAATTAAGAGAAAATAAGTATTCGTTCAGCATGCAAGTACATAGTTTTTTAAAAGTTTAATTTAAAAAACTTGTCGATGTGTTCCTCAAACCGATATAATTCTCGGTTTATAAATAAATAAGAAAAAAAATTTAAAAAAATAAATGTAAAACCTCTGTCAACGTGACGAGAGATTGAACTCACGAGCTTCTTAAACGTGGGTTCGAGTGTTGAGAAATGTTGAGGAGAGTTATAAATAGTAATAAAAATAGATAAAAAGTAATAAATAGTAATAAAAAGTAAATAAAAAGTAAAAAATAGTAATAAAAATAAGTAAAAAGTAATAATAAAGTAATGAATAATAATAATAAGTATTGATAAAAGTTAAGCTACTCTTAATATCCAGACGCAATCTTAACTCATAATATTTTTTTAAAAATTGTTATCTTGCTTACTGCAAACCCAAAAACAAAAAGAGGAGACTATAAAGGAATATTGGAAAGGAATCAAGATTAAGTTTGACCACTAAAATTTTTTATCTTAAATATAAAATTTTCATCTCTTCATTATAATTTTCATAAATCTATATATATAATATAATAAATAATTTAATTTTTTTAAAATTTAAAATAATAATAATAATATTAAAATATAATTTTATCTTAAAATTCAAAATTCTCATTTAAAAATTCTCAACAACCAAACCGAACCGAAATGAAGGTCTTCCAATTTGTTTTAGGCTGATATTAGCAGGAAATATGTTGTAATGTTTGTGTGACATACGCAATTATTTATCGTAGAAAAGTGTTATAGTTATAAAAATATTTTTTAAAAATAAATTTATAAATAAACGGAATTTCATATTATATATTATATTATGTATTTTATAATAAAATATATCACATCAATTTCTCTTTTACAAAGACGACAACGCAAAACATTTAAGCAAGGAGTCGAAAGAATTAACGTCGTGATGATTCGGATGCTAAGAATCCCCTCTCTTTCTCTCTATACACCTAAGGTACGGATTCCGGAACTCCATGTCCCTCTGGGTGCAGGCTTGAATATTGATGCCCACTTATTTAAATTGCATGCTCTAAAGACTAAAGCTTTTGCTTTTGATGCTTGCAGGTGTCATCAGCGTCCTTGTTTGGAGATCTGCTTGTGAATCATGAGCGGTATATCTCTGCGTAACCCTTGTTTTTTTTATTCGATTCATTAGGGTTCTAATTGTGCTTTATTTCATGAACCCGTCCTTTTTTGTTTGGCGAGCAATGAGAATTTTATTTTAAGAAGTACCTATAAAAAAAAATTAAAAATTAAAAAAAAAAAGGATTTTCTTTTAAGAAGAACGTATTTATTGGATTTTAGTGTTTAGACTGTGCAACTCTGGAATTTGTATGTGTTTGTTTGTTTGTTTGTTTGTTTTTTATATTATGATTATTATTATTGTAAAAGAAGGGGTTAATGAGTTTGAGCTCAGTGCTTCTGGATTGTTAGGTGTTTGTGCTTATGCGTGGCTTTACATTTTGATGGATTTTATTTCATGGTTGTGAATCACTGTTAAGGTCAAAATAAATACTATTTTTTCATGGTTTCTAAAGGAAGTTTTATGCTGTTAAAAATGAAGATGAGTCGGCCATCTAAAACATGTCCTATTTGGCAGATTGGTGCCTGTGAAAAACAGGATTTTTGGAACTTTTC
Organism: Carya cathayensis; assembly: GCA_011037825.1. Classification (NCBI taxonomy): domain Eukaryota; kingdom Viridiplantae; phylum Streptophyta; class Magnoliopsida; order Fagales; family Juglandaceae; genus Carya; species Carya cathayensis. The sequence continues at coordinate 2,257,673 of QGSO01000186.1, forward strand.
ATCTTTTCCAAAAGCTAGTTTGTCTTTCAAATTTCCAAAAATAGCCCCTTGGACTCGCATGTTAAAGAGTAAAAACTAATCTGGTCATGTTTCTGTTGGCGTAAATGTAGAGCTCAGTTAACAATAAATCGCATTGAATCTACATGCAATTTTAAGATGATTTTTGTGAAAATGTCAAAAGTTTTTCTGATTATTTCTAATATTTTACTCCAATATGGTCTTGTGCTCTTCACCATATGCTCCATGAAGATCACAACTTTTTCAGTTTTGCAAAATGTTTCTTTTGTTCCTGCTTTTTAATTTTATTTTGTCAATGTGAAATTTGTACATAGTTACAGTTCCAGTATACGAGTAACGGAGATACTTAAGGACCATGTGGGAGTTTCATCAAATAGGAATTCACTTTGTAGATTTAGAACTTTTTGCACTGGCCAAGGTGTGTGGAGACAATTTAACTAACTTAATTTTGTCAATGTGAAATTTGTACGTAGTTACAGTTCCAGTATACGAGTAACGGAGATACTTAAGGACAATTTGGGAGTTTCATCAAATAGGAATTCACTTTGTGGATTTAGAACTTTTTGCACTGGCCAAGGTGTGTGGAGACAATTTAACTATCTTCTACTTCATCTATCAAATGTGATTCCACTCATGATGCAATTTTTATACCAACATCGCTCAAAATTTATATGCAGTACAAGGTCCCAGTTCTTTGTCATAATCCAAGGAATTCCATTTTTTTTATTGGTAATCAAGAAATTTTATTCATAATAATAGGCAAAGCCCGAGTACACATGGAGTATACATGAAAAGTACCTAGCTAGAGTTTTCATTAATTATAATATTAGCTAACGCGTAATTACGTGGATCAATAAAATCTTTTTACTTATAAAAAAAAAAGATATGTTTTGGCAGGTTGGCCTTGCTGAAGCCAAATTTGAGTCAGTGTCCTCTCCCCAGTTACATCTGAATAGGCTAAATAAGCATGAAAATTACTTGACGCATATTTTATGGTTGCATGTTTTCAATTGAAAAGATAAATGAATTCACTGTTACTTTTGATTCACACTTCTCAAACAAGAGGAGGAGGGATTGGAAAATCACTAACTTCCAACAATACACCTCTCTCTCTCTCTCTCTCTCTCTCTCTCTCTCTCTCTCTCTATATATATATATATATATATATATATATTATATTCCATGTTTTCTGGGGAAACGGTGGTTGAAAATCATATATTGTGATTGGATGTCATAGATAACATTGAATCTGACTTGACAGGTGGTATGGTTTGCAGCTTTTACTTTCAAATGATAAGTTTTAGAAGTGAAGTATTTGTTTTGGATTTACATTAATTATACAACAAATGAAAACACGAAATGTGAGACGATGTACTTGAGTTAAGAGAGCTTTGGCACTTATGCTAGGACTGGTTAACCATAAAGCCATCTTAGTGGCTTGGATAATAGTTTGGAGTTATTTTAATCCCCTCACTTTTCCCATTAATGGCTGTTATTATTCAAACTCTTTTGCCTCATTATCTACATTGGATTCTTCCCCATGCAATTGTCATCTACTCGGATTGAAGACCTTCTCAGGACTCCTTTGGCACCAATATTGGTGTGAGAGTAACCATTTATCTTTTCTTAATAGCCTATTAAAAGTTGAATGAAGCTACGGGAAGTTATGAAAACTTGTTATGTTAATAAAGCATAGATCTGCTTGAGATAGAAGTTGCCTCTATTGCCTACTGCATGTGCTGTCCTCTTGGCCTAACAGGATACTGGTCATTAGATGCTATTGGGCAATACATGCCAACTTATTTTTGTAGCTTCTAAATCGATCAATTTTACTTTTTGTTTTTCAATCTTGCCCAAACATAGAGGCATACTAGTTTATATTGGTTTGGGTTTTTTTTTTTTTTTTTTTTTTTAATATTTGTCTTGTATATGTCCCTAGACTATGCATAGGTGCTGCTCTTGTATATGTCCCATGTCCTTGGGTTTCGCCTATTTTCTATCATCAATGAAATTCTTATTTACCGATCAATTTTTTGTCTTTTTATTGAATTATTCTTCAGCATTTCCCATATGCTCTCCTATTTGTGGACTTGGAAATTGCATCGTGTCTAGTTTCTTGCCATCATTGGCCCTCAATGCAATCCATTTGCCAAGCTGGATTCTGTACTACTTGATTTATCAGAAATGAATAACTGGAAATGGGTTGTAGTCTGAAACTTTTTTCTGCCATGTTAGATTTGTCGACTAAGAAGTGTGTGCCATGCTCCTCAAAGGACCTGCGACCCATGACCGAAGAAGCAGCAAATGAGCTAATTCGACAGGTTTGCATTTAAATACATGTTGCCTTTCATAATGATATAAAGTCACGCTTCTTATTGCGCTGCATTGTTTAGGTAGCCGGATGGAATTTGGTCAATGAAGGTGGCATGCTGAAGCTGAATCGGTCATGGAGAGTTAAGAGTTTTACCAAAGGATTGGAATTATTTACACGCATTGCTGAGGTTGCAGAAGTAGAAGGTATCTTACATTTGGTTAACAAATTTTTGAATATGTATAATGCTATCCATTGGATTACCTGGAAGCTGGCATTTATGTTGTTAATGATCCGTAATATATGTTGAATACAGGTCACCATCCAGATCTTCATCTTGTTGGATGGAACAATGTAACAATCGAAATATGGACACATGCAGTTGGTAAGAGATAACCACTATGCACAAGTGTTTTAACTATAATAAGATTCTTTCTAACCAGACTTAGAAGCGGCTAGCTTTAACTTATCTTCTCTGTAAACATGTTTAGTTGAGGTTTTGGTCCTGGTGTCAATGACCTGCATCGCACCAATTTTTTAAAATGGATTTTTCTTCCTTTAGCTTGTATATGGATTATTAATATTACTATACTTCAGTTCAGGGCATTTTTGTACCTACATGAATTTGACCCCCTCAATACTGAACTCACCATATCCCCTGACCGTCAATGATAGAGCCTGCTAGATATCACTCAAACGAGGCATTGAAACTTGAAAGCGATTCTTTGTCTAGTTCCAGAAGTTTAGTATTCTTTCTTTGTTTTTGCACATCGTTGCTTTTGCGTACACGATGGATATTTCTTTCCTCTTCTTTTTTTGACATGTTTTGCATTTGCGCAGGTGGACTTACTGAAAATGACTTCATACTTGCTGCGAAGATAAGTGGACTTAACATACAAAGCCTGTTGAGGCGAAAAGCTTCCGATTAAACTGCTGGCATAAACATGATGTAGAGACGTTGCAAGTAAGCTGTGTTGGTGTGCCATGACTGCTTCCTTTCTGGTTGATACTTTGATTTGAAATGGACTTGGAGTAGCTTTTGTTTGTTGAGAATTTCAGGATATGTGACATAGCAGCTGTGCGTCCAGACGATAGAACTCGATCAGTTGTGTTCCATATTTTGCGCTATTCTGTAGACCTTCCCTACGCTGCATGTCCTGTTAATGGAAGTCTATATTATGAGTGTGTATAGAGGCTCCATAGTTAATTCCTATGTCCGTTTAAGATTGTTTGCGATTGAAAATGCTACTTAGCCCCCTCAATATTACTGCTTAAAGTTATTGCTCGGTTATTATTATTATTTTTTAATGGTTAAAGTATTGACTATTAGTTAAGTTGTATTTTTTTTATTCTTAAATAATTAAGAATGTTAAAATTATTAAGAAAAAATATATATATATTTTAAAAAAGTCTCAAATACACTAAGGCCCCCTGGCATTGTCCTTACAGGGTATGAGGAGCATCTTCATACTCTATCTAGTCAATGCCATTTCAACTTAATGCCATGTGCAACCAAGTCTACCCAGCATAGAATAAATCCAGCTGAAGCTTCCTCAAAGTTGCAAATTCTCTTGTGATTTCATCTGTCTGATGATTTGTTAATTATTACAATAAGAGTTGGTTGATTCTCTTTAATGGATTTCATGAAGGATAAAACTACGTCCACCGCTGTTTCATCCCGCTTGACGTGGCAAGTCCATGTGGCATGTCTTATAGACGAAACGGTTTCTTCCTCTTTGAGTGTGAAACCTATTCCCAAGCTTGTCAATATTCAAACCCATTACCAAAACCGAGCTTGGTACCTCCATGACCTTCTTCAACCTTCATTCCCATTCCTGAGCTTGGTCATGGAGCTTTGTGTCCTCAACCTTCAAACTCATTCCCAAGCTTGGTCCGTCCGTGTGCTCAACCTTCAAATCCATTCCTGTAAGCTTGGATTTCTATCGTGTTCAACTTAAAGCTAGAACAATTTCATGCCCGTGAGCTTGGATCTTCGTCGCCTCAACCTTCAAACCCACAAACCCATTCCTAGTAAAGCTTCGTCCCTCCATCGTCGTTTTACAAGATTTTTCAAAGTCACAACCACTTGCATGAGTCTGAACCTACTCGTGTACTGGAAAACACTAACATTAGAAAATTATTTACTTTTTCAAGTCCTTATTTATGGTTGCCAAACTTATTCAATCTTACTACCTAAAGAAATGACTTACTCTAGGAGCATCCAAAACGCTATGAAGTTGTATATGACCAGGGAAATTATTCGACCAACTGAAAAGCTAGTTGCTTTTTCTTGAAACTAAAAAACAATATTTTTTTAACAATATTATTAATATTTACACACCTTTGCCTCTCGATTTTGCTTTGTTTTTATCTATAATCTCAGAAGCATTGCTCATTCGTTGAGGTAAAGGAATGCCGCATACAAAAAACAAACAAACAAAGGAGAATATCAAAACTAAAAAGATGTTTCAAAACTACCGATTTCATCATACTGAATTTATACATCAAAACTTGAGGGAAAAAAATGAGAAATGTAACTCTTGGATTAGAGGTAGAGGTGGCAATATGTTACACGACCCGTTAACTCAACACGAACACGATACGATAATAGAGGGTTAGGGTCTAGTTTTCATGGATTCGGGTCAAAATGGGTTGATCTGTTAAGACACAATTGCTTAACGGGTTGATAACGAGTCAACCCGTTTTGACCCGTTATAACACGTTAAGAAAGTTAAAATTACAATTATATCATTCTACCTAAAAGTAAAATTGTTAGAATTTTAATTTTGATATTTTTATTGTTTAGATTGTAATTTTGGACTTGTAGTTAGTTTTAGAATTTTTATATATATTGTGATTTTAACATTTCTATAAAATTATGCTAAATTTAATCAGGTCAAACGAGTTAATTTCGAACATATTCAACCCATTTACATAAACAGTTTGAAACGCTATTTCGTAATATTCACTAATGGGTCAAAACGGGTTAACACGATACATGTCGTGTTAGAATTTGAGATTTTGACACGATAAGCTTAACAGGTCAGGTTAGGGTTGATCTATATAGTATAATATACATGCTTTGATACGACACGAACACAACTTATTAATACGATTTGGCACCCCTAATTAGAGGTGGAACAAAGGAGAGCTGGAAGTCAGCACCGAAAATGGATCTCTTGCCATGCAGACTAGATGCCAGTGGACGTCTGACAGAGGAGCCGGAGGAAATGAAGGTAGGCTTATTGGAGGTTGGAGATTTTTCACTTCTGAGTCTGAAGAGGAAATAAGGGGGGGAGGGATGTTGGGAGGAGACCACTTTTTTGTTTAAAATATTATTTACACGTATGCCATGTCAAGCGGTAAAATAAAACGGGAAGCTACAATGGTAACTGTAGCGTTACCCTATCATGAACCCCAAAAACAACAAAAACTCTAAAATTCAATTTATGTACGTTATCCATGCAGTGCTGTTTAGAACTAAAAATAAAATCTACGTGAGCTCACGGTATTGTGCCCACGTAATTTATATGGTTTGGGGAAGCAAGGTTGATATTTTTGTTCACCTGGGCTTGGGTCACCCTTCGATTATGGGAAATGCTAGATAACATATGAGTTTTATAAGCGTAAATCTATAAAATAACGTGACTTGATGTAATATATAATATCTATTTTACAGGAAAAAGAATATGAAGTATTATATCAAGTTACGTTCAATTTATTAATTTATTTTCTAAGATTCCTTTATAGATATAACATTTCTCTTCATTTTTTTCTTTCTTCCTTCTTTTGATCAATGGTCGCCCTTTGATTTTGGAAGGGATAAATCAAATAATACAAGAATCGAGCACACAAGCGAAGTGCTTAAAACCTACTAGATGAAGAAAAGATTTGCAGAGTTTCATTTTTCACTTTGCATTAATCCTTTTTTTTTCCTCTCAAATTGTCTATGGATAGATTAAGATGTAGTTTGAAGTGAGTTGAGATGAGATAAAAGGAATTGAAATGAAAGTTGAAAGATAAATAAAATATTATTAGAATATTAATTTTTAATATTATTATTATTTTAAGATTTAAAAAAATTATAACGATGAGAAGAGATTAATTAGATTAAATGAATCAGTTCTTATATCCAAAAGAAAGTAGAAATAGAGAAAGTGTCACTCGGCCAAGGCATTGGGCCATTGGCAGAGCATCAGAGTCATCAATATGGATACAATATTGCAACCAAATTCTCTCCTATGTCATCAGAAAGAGTACAGTAACTTACCACACCAGAAGGCAGAAATCCCCGGCCTTCAACCGGATTCAACTTTGGTCCAACTAACGCATAAGCAACGCCCTCAATCGTCAATTGTCAACTCACCAAAAAAAACCAAGAAAACTCAATAATTTCTCACATTGAAACTACACCCAACAAATGCTGGATCCAACCAACTTATATTTAACATACTGTAATTTAGTTCTAAATGCACAGCAAACTCCAACCAAGTATACAGCACCATAAAATTCTGATCTTGCAATCAACACAGAAAACTTTCTCTGCCTTACCCCAAAATTTCCCCTTCATTTGGACACAGGCTTCTGCAAAAGCGCAGTCAGGTAAACGTCCCCGTTCTTCGAATTGGCCTTGATCCCCGTCGCCCACTTCACCTTCTTGTACCCCAATTTCCCAATCAACGGAGCATAAAGCTTGTCAAGATCCACCCCTTTGCTAAAGAAATGATCCAGCCACAGGTACCCTCCACCCCTCAACACTCTATCCACGTCGTAAAGCATGAACTCCAACGCTGTCAACGGTATCCAACTATTCACAGCGTGGCCGCAACGCACAAGATCCACCACCCCGTCGAACACCGGAAACCGCTGCTGCAGCGGTACGTGCAGCGGAACCAGGCCCCTCAGAGCCACCGCTTCGTTGTACGGAGCGCCGAGGTTCATCGTCGTTGTCACAACAGTCACATTGTAGAGCTTCATCCGCGCCGCGAAAGTCCCGGTCCCGCCACCAATGTCGAGGCCGAGACGGAGCACAGAATTAGCCGCCTTGGCAATCTGTAACAGTTGTGGGATCTGGAGGTCGAGGTCGTCCCTGTAGATCATCGATCGGGTGGCTTCCGCAGAGAGGTCGAAACCCAGGTTTGGGTAAGAGCGCACGAGGCAGTTGAAGCTTTTGCAAGTGTATTTATCCCACACAACGTTTTGATCCGGTAGCGAAGGAGAGAACGGGTTGTGGGAAAGAGACGAGGTGGGTTTTGGTGGGGTTTTGGAGAAGCACCGGCGGCGAGGGGGTGGATGGCAGCCACGCAGGATGAGGGACTCGGCCACTCCGTCGGAGTCCTGGGGGCAGAGAGAGAATGGGGTATAATTCATATATCGGTGGAGGAGGTCTGGGTGGTTGTGGCAGGAGGTGGCGATGGGAGAGAGGAGGGAGTAGAGGAGGAGATCTGTCGGAAGGGTGGCGGCAGCGGTGGGTTTGGTGGCAGGATTGGCTGTGGGTTGGAGGCGCGTGAGGCGGTTGATGGTTGCGCGTATGGTGTTGAGCTGGTGGAGAAGTCGGTCAGGGACAGGAGGTGGAGTGGGGGGCCTCCCAGAGGTTTGAATTGTGGAGGAGAGATGGTAGAGGGAGAGGATGTTGGTGGCCACCATGGCTACGAGAAGCAGTAGATTCAGACTCATTGTGAACCCCATTTATTTGCCTCCCAAGTTTCAGGCCTGGATCTCTACAACTTTTGCTTTTAGCCTGGATCTCTGCTCTCTCGCTTGCTGGCTTTTGCTGTATCTGTATCGCTGTACTCAGATTTTGCTTGCTTTTAAGCTTTACTGTTTGTTTGACTAATCAGTGAAAGTGAAGTCAAATGCTTTTAAGATCCTATGTGGGAGAGCTTCGGGTATAAGATTCAGATGACGTGTATTCCTTCTCTCCGCTTCTTCTTCTTCTTCTTCCCATGGCCGTCGCGAGGGACTGTAATGACGAAGGTGGGGCCATGGAATCTGGAACCTCACAAAGTTTGATGCAGATCAAGTAGAATTGGTTGATAAAGAAAGAAAATGTCAAAGAAGGAAAGGGAGAGAAATAAGAGGAGGCACGTGAATTAGGGACCAAAAGGCCCCAACTTCTTGTTTGATAAAGGGATTCGTTCATGCAGATTGCATTTGGATATATCCATGTTCAGAATGATGGTTGAGAAAGTGGCATCCTTGGCTGCTTTGTCTTGCTGTTGCTGCTACCAAGATAAAAGGCTTCTGAAGCATTGTTTTTTTCTTTTTGACAAAAAGACGTGTGTTAATGTTTGGTTCTCTTATTTTTTAAGAAAGATTTTCAAAAGAAAATTCAATTTCAATGGTTAAAAATTATATTTAAATTATTCTTTAAATATATCTATCTATTTTTACAAAGCAAAGTATCTAAAAAAAAAAAATTATTCAAATTTTCTTATTCACTTTCACATTACCTAATAAACTATATGGCTAAAACAAACTTATGATCCCATCATTAAAAGAAAAAGAAGTCAAATGACAAGTTACATCTTTTAAGGATTGAGAAATGCATCTCGATAATGGTTTCAAGCATTTCTTCATATATATTTTATTTTTTATTTTATTTTTACTTAATGATTAAATAAATATTTTTTTATTGATATTGTGAATTTAATTTATTTTTAAATATTTAAGAGTATTTTAAAAATACATAAAAAAATAAAAAAACTTACACTTATCGGAACCCAAATTTGAATGTCAAGTCGGTGATTATAGAGCCACTCTTTAAGATCATCAAATAAATTATCTGATACCCATGAAATAAAAGACTACAGGGGACCTAAGGATTAATAAGTGAGTTGAGACCATTTGGATTAGGCAATATATATATATATATAATTAGACTAATTTAAATATGAAAAATATGATTCTTCATTCTAGTGATTGTCATTCTCATTCATACAATATTGATAACACATTTTAAATTGCTATCAATTTATTAATCGACATATGAAATGATTTAAAATATACCACATTAACATCTATAAGTAAAACTAATAAAACTGGGGGTTGATGGGTTTGAGTTCAATGCTTGCTAACTTCTGGAGTGTTAGATAACATTTTATGCTTGGCTTACCATTTTGATGAAATCTTATTGCTTTGCTGTGAATCAAAAGTAATGATACACACACCACACATTTTTAAGATACATTTTACAATAATGTTATAAGACGAAGATATTTTTATAAAACAAATACTTTTCATTTAGAACATAATTGTGAAAAATGTTGTGTAATAAAAGACATGATTTTTGGAACTTGTCATCTTGTTGAAAAGTTAGTTGAGACTCTAATGTCCAGAAATAGCCCTTTGGACTGGCATGTTGACATGCCAAAGAAGCTCAACTGGTTTTGTTCTACCCTTGTATTCAATTCTTTTGATTCTCGTTTGTTTACACAAATGAGATGAAAGTTAATTAAAATATTATTTTTTAAAAGTATTTTTGTTTTAGAATTTGAAAAAAAGAATTATTTATTATATTTTATGAGAGAATTTAAAAAAATTTGTAATGATGATAACAAACGAGGCATCTAAAGATGTAAATGGATTGTCTATATTTATAGGATTTTATTGCAGAGTTTTCAATTTTTTTCTAGTCCATTTTTAAAATTCTTGAATGCAAACCGTTTTTAGGCCATAGGATAAGGAGAATTTTTCTTTGCATTATCCAAGTGTAGTTATGAGAAATTCTTTACTGAGAAATTGTATACTACCAAGATTAGTCGAAACTTTATTCCGAACATGTCAAAAAAAAAAAAAACCTTATCTGATCATGTTTCTATTGGTGTTGTTCTCTGACTATATTTTTTAATATTTTACTCCAATATGGTTTTGGACACCTTACAGTTACCATATGCTCCTTACTGATCACATTTTTTTTTTTAATTTATTTAGTTTTGCTAGATGCTTCTTCTGTTTCTTTTTAATTTTATGAGTAAGGGAGGGATTTGAATATCCTCAAATTTCTACCAGTTTAAAATGAAAAAGAGATAGACACATAAAATATATCATACAACATTTATGATTGATTGAGTAAAGTGATAAGGTAATATTAAATATCGTAGACTCACTTTATATGTCTATCTTTCTTCCACTCTAGACTTTAGAATTCAAAAAGAACCTCTGTAGATCTCAGAGATACTTGAGACCATGGGGGAGTTTTGTCAAACTTCGCAGATCTAGAACTTTTTGCAAGAGGAAGGTGTGTGCAGACATTCAACCATCTTTGTAATATCAAATGTGATTACACTGACGATGCCAACGAATTTTGATACCACCATATATCTTTCGAAATGTATATGCAGTACAGTGTCCCAGTTCTTTGTCATGACTCATAATCCAAGAACTCCATTTTGAGGTCAAGCAAATATTCTCTAAATCCTTGGATAGAATTTTTCTTGAATCGCCATGCAGTTGCTGCAAATCAGAGGAATGATAAAAGCAAATAGATTTATATATATTTCTTCCATGATCAATGCCTAGCTATGAGATAAACGGTTTCTCCATTTTCTTACCTCTCCATGTTTTTCTTCAATATTAAAAAGATGAATTTTCCTATACATAAGTCTGTGTGTTAACACCATCACTTTAAATGGGACATATTATAACTTTTTAAAAAAATTAAAACATTAATTATTTTTTAGTATAGCTTATGTGGAAAGCTTGCACATCAACGGTGTGTTGGATGTTTAAAAAATAAGACTTACAAATAAATTTTCTCTGAAAAGATCTCTAAGTTTTAACTAGCAGAGCATAATTTATGATGTAAAACCTTATACCCCAACATCCTCTTTTATTTAGTATATTTATAAGAAGCTAATTTTTGAAAAAATATATATATATATACCCATTAGATGAGATGAGAATTTTATAAATAGTATTAAAATAGTTTGTGAATAGTAGTGAGATAGTTTAAGTTAGGTCTGGTTTAATATCTTATCTAGGCTGTATGACAATCAAGTCTGCCAATCTAAACTGCATGAATTGTTTATATTTCATCTTTAGGTTTTGAAAACATCATCTGACATAAACAGTATAAAGTGAAATAAACAGTGTAAAAATGACATAAAACAGTAAGTGAGCAGTACAAAATTGTAAGTGAACGATTGCTATCAAAATAGTGGGACCCACCCATTTATCAAATCCCAAAAGGTAAAAACCATCTTCATCTTACTATCCAAACATACTTTTTTACAAACTATCTCATCTCATCTTAATTAAAAAATTTCACTACTCTTCAAAGTATCCAATCTCATCTGAACTACCTAACAAAATGAGGCCTTAATATTTTATGAGGTTTTGAAAAATAAGAGAAAAAAAGTTAAATAAAAAATATTATAAAGTTAAAATATTATTAGAACATACTTATTTAATATTATTTTTATTCGAGAATTTGAAAATGTTGTATTATTTTTTGTTTGAAAATTTGAAAATTTTGTAATGATTAATTTGAAAAAATTTTAATGATTAGTTTAAAAGTATTTATATTTAAGTGATATTTAGAAATGAGATAGAATGAGATGATACTAGAATTTTAAGACGGAAACTTTTTTCAAAGAAGCCCTTAGTTGTTGCCGGTGTTGTTCTGAATGGAGCCAATGGAAGATATGAAAGCTTTGTATGATCACCATATTGATACAAAGTTTACACACTGTAGCGGATGTTGCAGAAGCCAGAAGGTATCTTTAATTCAGTTAACATGTTTATTAATATGTATAATGCTATCCACTGGATCAAATTGCATTTGTATTTGTTACTGATGTGTAATCTATGAAATTGATTCTTTTCTCTAGATCCAGGCCATATTATCATTGTTTTTGCCCGACTTTTCAGTGAATTGGGATATTTTTTTGATTTTTAACATGCCCTGCTTGATAAATGAGATGAGATAAGAATTTTATAAATAATAATAAGATAGTTTATGAATGGTGGTGAGATAGTTTGAGTTAAGTATTTATTAGATTTTCGGAAATGAGTGAGAAAAAATTGAATAAAAATATTATAAAATTAAAATATTGTTAGAATATTATTTTTTAATATTATTTTTATTTTGATATTTGAAAAAATTGAATTATTTTTTATTTGAAAATTTGAAGAATTTATAATGATTAGTATTTTAAGATACATAGGGCATGGGCAAGGGTAAGTGGGCCCAGCCCCCAACTCCCAGCTTTGCTTGCATGCCCCCATTTGTGGGCAGGGCCCTCACCCTAGCCGGATGCCGGACGGGGTAGTAGTTGGCGATGATCTACTGCCCAACCCTAGAGGATGCAACCGTGAGCTTGTGATATCGTGACTGGTCTTCAAGTTTAATGACCCACGATCATGACCATGACAACCATGGGCCATAGCCCATTAATCTGTATGATCCATGACCACGGTTGTGGCTCATGGGTCTATTGTTCGATTTGTTCAATTTGGTTTTTTGTTCGATTTGTTAGATTTCTTATCTGTAAGTTTTTTTAAAAATTTATTTATAAGATCTATATTTTTTAATGCTTGGTACAATTTTGTTGAAATTTTTGTAAGATCTGTACAATGTGTTTTATAACTGTGTAATGTAGTGTTGGACTGACGACGAATGAACTAGGGGGCCAATCTACACCCGGCATGCAGAAGGGGGCACCCATCGAATCGGGGGGGCCCAAACCATCACCCCCGCCCATGCGAGAATCTGGGTCGGGGGAGGGATTGAGGCACCTAGTCAATGGGGTGCAAGTAGCACCGATATAATTCTAACTAGACTTAGAAGTGGCTAACTTCACTATATCCCCTAACTGTAATTAAAAGAGGTTGCTAGACATCACTCTAAGGTCCTATTTGGTTACACAGATGAGATAAGATACTTTGAATAGTAATGAATAAAATATTGTTATAATATAATATTTTAATATTAATTTTGTGTTGAAATTTGAAAAAATTAAATTATTTATTATATTTTGTATGAGAATTTGAAAAAATTGTAATGATGACTTAAGATTAAATTAGATGAGATGAGATTTTTGGTTTTGGTTAACTAAGCGAGGCTCTTAGGCATTGGAATTGATTCGTCTCTATGTAAAAGACGTGTCCCACCACTGATTGTGATTGTCAATCTGCAAGTTGCTATGTGGGTGGCCCTGGGTGCCTATGACAACTTCGATGCCTAATTCAATAACAAATTATAGATAATAATTGAATAATGTAATCAGATGGATCGAATGTTATCTATTGCCCATATATATATATATATAGGTGTAGAGGTCCATTGGATCGATGCTATCAATAGATTAGGTTCACGTTATACTTAACTGTAAGGCTTATCCCTAAGTTATTGGAATTATTTGACTGCCATATTGTGAATATCCATAAGTTGAGGATTTATACCTAATAATCAGGGCAGTCAAGTGACTTCTTCGAATGGATATTCTTCGAGGGTACTGGGCCTTGGGCTTTGATTTGGGCCATATTGATATTGGCCCCTCCACTCTAGATCCAGACGATATTCGTATCATTGTTTTTGCACGAGCTTTCAGTGAACTGGATATTTCTGTCTCTCTTTCCCTTTTTAACATGCTTTGCATTTGTGCAGGTGGACTTACTGAAAATGACTTCAAACTTGCTGCAAGGATAAATGGACTTGATGTGCAAAACCTGTTGAGGCGAACAGCTGCTGGTTTAGCCGCTAGCATAAAGATGATGTAGAAACGTTGCAAGGATGCTCTGTCAGCCACAAAGTGCTTTCTAGTCGATATTTTGGTTTTGGAAGGGGACTACCTTAAGAGTAGCATTTGTCTATTTAAGAAAGAGGGATTATATGAATGTCAATTGGCGTTCTTGTCTTCACTAAGAAGATGAGTGCTAATATGACAAACGAAGAGCTAACAGTAAACAGGCTGGCAATCCATAAAAACAGTCATGGCCGTCTCAAAATATAAGCATCCAGTTTAATCTAAGTTTGATATTAAAGAAAGTTGCCAAAGTATTTTGGACAAATCACAGAACCAGGTTCAAACCCATTTTCCAGAAAGTTATCAACATAATCGACGAAGTAAAAGCTAAATGAAGAGTGCAATGATTTTCCTTTTTCGCTGGTAGTGAAGGCAAGAATGTCAAAAAGACGGACATGATAGGATAAAGCCAGTTTATCCAACGTGGCGGCACATGATTTTTATGAACCCTTTCTGGCTGTCTAACCAGGCAAAAATAGCACCTGAAAAGGCAAAGAGTTTTGATCCTTCTTTTTTGTTACCCTTTCTCTATGCTTTGCTTCCTTTCCCCACTTTTTAACATGTAATGGAATCCATAGTTTCACTTTTGGGCTAAGGCCACCACATGGTCGTCGATGGAACAAGCTTAACTGCTCTGGAGGTTCATTTCTACATAATTGACAGGAATAACAATAATCTCTCAAAGACCAATAAAGGTTATCCACTTGAGTAATTATTAGGTAGTTCCAGACTATAGATCAGTAGTGCTCCTTTCTCATCACAATATGTCATGCCATTGAAAGTTAGGACTTGCATAAACAATTTAATGACATTTTATGGTAGGATGTGAATACCAAATCAGGAGTACCTAAAAATTTCCACCCATCTCATATAAACCCCCCCCCCCCAAGATTCCAGATCCCTGTAGATATACATCCATAATTATAACTTCCTTATGCTTCTTTGCATTCTACGACCCCTTACATCCCTTTTAACATGCAAGTGTATAACCCACCCTGCTAGAAGTAATATATTCTGCTTGCTAAACTCCTTCCCCAAGGACTATATCTTCTAGTAGTGTACGAAATCATGGTATCCAATCCTTTGAGGGGGCAATATTCTCAGCAATCAATACCTGCAAGCCAACCAGAATCTACCAAAAGCAGTCAAAATATAAGTTGCAGAAAGTAGCATGAATGGGCAATTTTGGATGTTGGTACGTGTTCATTAATTTAGATAGATTCATTTTAAGTTTCATGAGGAGAAAATAGAGAACAGGCTACAGAGAGAGAAGAAAAATCAAATCCTCAAAACCCTCAATCCATTGAAATGGAGAAGGTTAAGAGAGTAAAGGGATTTGAACTTGCTGGACTTCCTAGGATATGACAGTATAACTCACAGAAGGATCAAACCACCACAGTGCATAATGATTTACGAAACTTAGCCAAGCAAGAATATGATGTCTTTAGGTTGTTTGGATTCATAAGGAACCCATTAATTTTTTACAATCTTATTCAGTTTTCTTCGCATGCAAACTTATGCAAAAAAGTTTAATCCTATTTGATTTTTTATTTATGCTAGGTGTATCCGTTTCTAGTTGGCTTTTATGCAATAAATAGACAGTGAATATCCGTTTCTAGTTCCTAACTACGTGTAATCACTTGTATACTTCCCGTATACTTGAGCTATGACTATTTCAATATCAATAAAATATCATCGTATTTATCAAAAACATTTGTTCTTGAATAGATTCAAAATGCTAACCAACAATTCATCACTACTATGGGTTATTAACCTCCGCCTAGAGTATATGTGAATTTTAAGGGATTATCCAGTTTGATGCAAGGCATGCCAACTCACTTTCTTACCAGAATCCATTGCACAGCCCAAAAACAAAGGTTCACTTCTTAGGAAAACTCATTCACTCTAGAAGGGAAGATTATACCAGTATACAGTAGAGATCTCAAGAAAACTAGTGACAATATCACAGCCATAGCAGGACTCGGGTGAAAAGGTTACTGATCTAGGGCTCAAGAAACTCGATTCTTTTTACTTAAAAAAAAACAGAAGAAAGAAACTGTTCCAGAACAGTTACATAGATGCGGATTCTGATTGTTGAACTTGGGCACATCAAAAGAGAGTGCCAAAATGACAATAAGTTTGTGAATTCAAGGCAATATCTAACTCCAGAAACACTGAAATAATTCGATAATATTGCAGACATACTTATGCAAACAAGAGTACAAGACAGATCTGTGCTGTGGACAAAATGTCATCTAAATCAATTGGAATTGGCAGAGCCTCAAAGACCTAAATCTGTATATAATAATGCAACCAAATTCTCTCCTACGCTATCAGAAAGAGCAACAAATCCCCTGACTTATATTTCTCAACACCCTTTACACTCAATTGTCCTCTCACCAAAAGACCTAGCATACTCAATGTTTCTCACATTAAGAGTAGCACCAACAAATGCCGCGTCCAACCAACTTATATTTAACATACTGCAACGTAATTCTAAATTCACAGCAATCTCCACCCAAGTTCTAAAGCACTATAAAATTCTGACATTTTGCATATGACACAGAAAATTTTCTCTACCTTACATCAAATTCCCCCTTCATTTGGACACAGGCTTCTGCAAAAGCGCAGTCAAGTAAACGTCCCCGTTCTTCGAATTGGCCTTGATCCCCGTCGCCCACTTCACCTTCTTGTACCCCAATTTCCCAAACAACGGCGCATAAAGCTTCTCAAGATCCACCCCTTTGCTAAAGAAATGATCCAGCCACAGGTACCCTCCACCCCTCAACACTCTATCCACGTCGTAAAGCATGAACTCCAACGCCGTCAACGGTATCCACCTATTCACAGCGTGGCCGCAACGCACAAGATCCACCACCCCATCGAATACCGGAAACCGCTGCTGCAGCGGCACGTGCAGCGGAACCAGGCCCCTCAGAGCCACCGCCTCGTTGTACGGAGCGCCGAGGTTCATCGTCGTTGTCACAACAGTCACATTGTAGAGCTTCATCCGCGCCGCGAAAGTCCCGGTCCCGCCACCAATGTCGAGGCCGAGACGGAGCACAGAATTAGCCGCCTTGGCAATCTGTAAGAGTTGTGGGATCGGGAGGTCCAGGTCGTCCCTGTAACTCATCAATCGGGTGGCTTCCGTAGAGAGGTCGAAACCCAGGTTTGGGTAAGAGTGCACGAGGCAGTTGAAGCTTTTGCATGTGTATTTATCCCACACAACGTTTTGATCCGGTAGCGATGGAGAGAACGGGTTGTGGGAAAGAGACGAGGTGGGTTTTGTTGGGGTTTGGGAGAAGCACCGGCGGCGAGGGAGTGGATGGCAGCCACGCAGGATGAGGGACTCGGCCACCCCGTCGGAGTCCTGGGGGCAGAGAGAGAATGGGGTATAATTCATATATCGGTGGAGGAGGTCTGGGTGGTAGTGGCAGGAGGTGGCGATGGGAGACAGGAGGGAGTAGAGGAGGAGATCCGATGGTATGGTGGCGGTGCCGGCGGTGGCAGGATTGGTGGTGGGTTGGAGGCGCGTGAGGCGGTTGATGGTGGCGCGTATGGTGTTGAGCTGGTGAAGAAGTCGGTCAGGGACAGGAGGCGGAGCTGGGGGTTTTACAGAGGTTTGAATTGTGCAAGAGAGATGGTAGAGGGAGAGGATGTTGGTGGCCACCATGGCTACGAGAAGTAGCAGATTCAGACTCATGGTGAACCCCATTTTTCTACCTTCCTTGGCCTTGTTCAGTCTCTACAGCTTTTGCTTTTAAGAGGATCTCTGCTCTCTAGCTTGCTGGCGTTTGCTGTATCTGTATCGCTGTACACAGATTTTGCTTGCTTTTAAGCTTGACTGTTTGTTTAGCTAATCAGTGAAAGTAAAGTTAAAAGCTTTAAGATCCGACATGTGAGATATTCGGGTACACGATTCAGATAATGTGCTTTCTTCCTCTCTGCTTCTTCCCATGGCCGTTACGAGGAACTGTAACGGCGAAGGAGAGACATGGAATCTGGAACCTCACAAAGTTTGATGCAAAATCAAGTAGATTTGGCTGGGATCTAAACGAGTAAAGTAGGGTTGCATGGGTCGGCCGAAAGGAGTTAAAGAGGTGAGAGTCTCAGCAGTCACCACTATTTTATTTCGAGAAATACTTTAGGCACACATAGATTATACAAAATAATCATCCTACACGGGTCAGTGTGTTCATGTGATTCTTCAGATCGTAACATTTCGACTTCGGGTTTGGTTCTGTAACAACAGTCAACAGAGACGGGAAAATTAATGAACGCAGAAAATGTTAAAAAAAGGGCGAGAAAATAAGTGGAGGATTCACGTGAATTTGCGACCCAAGTCCAACTTGTTCTTTGTTAAAATAATATTTTTTTATTTTTTTAATTAATTTTTCTACTTATTTATTTATACAACTTTAGTTATTTGTTGTACCCATATTTTAAGATTGAAAAAATTTAGTTGTAAGTATAACTGCACACTAATACGTACGTCAATATAATATGATTGATTAAAAAGTAGATTTTATTAAAAATAATATTAATTTAAATTTTAAATATGAAAGAATTAATATTAGTACTCAGATTAGTACGCGACTTCATTTATAAGTAGCAAAACTCTTTTAGATTTTTTATGAGTAACAATTTGTTTTAAATTACTTATCTCTTTAAATAATAATATTTTTAAAACTTGTACTTTTGTAATAATAATATTTAAAAAAATCATATTTTCACAAATGATAAATTAAAATTGGATCATCTCGAGGGTGACAATTTTTTAAATTTCAACTATAACAAATATAAGTATGATATAAAGTGTAGATAATTAGAAAAAGAATTTATTTTATTGGTTAGAAACAAATATTTGTAAAAAATAATTTAGGTATTAACAATAACTTCTCATATTTAGGGAATTATTGTCTAAATCTCAAAACCTTCCCCTTAAATAGATAGTTAGATGGAGATGGATTTTTATCAAAAAGTTAAATTTATTTACTAAAATTTAGACGCAACCGAATGCTCTAAAAAGACATGACCATGTTTGGTTAATTATACAATTAATTATCAATTCTTACTTTAAATATATATTAATAATCTCAAAACAATACAGTACTAGTGCGCATCAATACTAAATATTCTGTTTTAATATTTAAATTCATTACTCGAACAGAATTCAAAACTTTACTATAAACTATACATATTAAGAAAATCTAAGAAACTCTCAATTAATTCTTACAATAACTTCTCATAGCCAAACATCACATTAGTAGCTTCTAACAAACATATCCCCATCATAAAAAGAAAAAGAACTCAAAGGACAAGTCAAAGTCTTGATAAACCTCTTGCCAGCTATTACATGTAATAAACATTCAAAATCTTACTTATTGCACAATAATCATTTAAGAGTAACTCTCAAACTTCGGGAGTGATCGATCGCATAATTATCTAAGATCCATGAAATAATAATAGACTGCATGTGACCAAAGGATTACATATTGGTGAGTTTGAGATGGAGCATTTGGATCAGGTTTTCTTTACATAGACTGTGGTGCCTTTGGGCAAGAAAACTTCTGAATGTATTAAAGAAAAACTTACAAAAAATTTACTTATTCCCGTGTATATGTTGAAAATCATAAAATTTAAATTTTAAATAAAAATTAATAAAACGAGTTTTGTAAATAAAAATATAAGTAAAATTGTATGTATACGTAAAACTACTATTTGGACGATATTGTTATAAAACTGAAGGGTTTTCTTTTTCCTTGCTTTAATTAGTGTTTTTGACACCTTATTAAATGTCGACACAACACTTACAAAATATGGAAAATGAGAGATCTAATAATGCCACGTCATAAACAAGATTATTAAATGCTACATAAGTAGTTGAAGAGTCATATTCCACGTAGGTATCAGATCTAGAATATAAATGCCACATTGGAATGCCATAGTCACTGTAAATATATCATTATAAATTATTGAAAACGCTTGGAAGGAAGGATAGTGCTAAATTATTGATTAACATAATGATTTGAGAGTGACACATAAATGATACAATGTTTTGTTGGTTGTGTTAAGAAAGAGAAGGATTGTATTTTGCTTAGGGTGATGTTCGCGCTGCACCAACAGGAAAGTGAGTTTTTTTTTTTTTTTGAGAATTTAGAATGCTGAAAAAATCTTTAAAAATTTTATTTTCAGTTATTTTTGTGTATTCTTTTATACATTTTACTTATGTGATTGGGTGCATATAAAAAAAATAATGCAGTCAATTATTTCAGTGGAATAAACAAAATACACAAAAATAACTATATATAGCATTACTCAAATAGTTAAGTATCCAACTGTCTCATATGCATCAATGAAAACGAGATAGTTGAGCATGCTTAATGGGGTTGTAGTTTAGCAATGCACAATAAAGATATAAAAAAGCAGGATCATGGAAAAGACTTTCTTGGAAGTTCTAAAAATTTTGACTAGGTTACTTTTGGAACGTGGAGGCAGCTGAG
This sequence comes from Carya cathayensis, assembly GCA_011037825.1. Classification (NCBI taxonomy): domain Eukaryota; kingdom Viridiplantae; phylum Streptophyta; class Magnoliopsida; order Fagales; family Juglandaceae; genus Carya; species Carya cathayensis. The sequence continues at coordinate 2,278,252 of QGSO01000186.1, forward strand.
TTTAATTGAGTTGAGTTCAAATTTAAGTTTAGTCTAATATTTAAACACATAACTTCTTAATCACTAAACATTATTTAACTTAATATTTCTTTATACGGTGGACTCATAACTTTTTTTCAATTTAACACCTTTTTATACGCTAAACTCATGACCTTTTTCAGTTTTTCATAAATATATATAAACTCATCTTAGATGGATCCTATAAAATTCAGTCTAGTATCTCAATTCACTACTATTTATAAAGAACTCAACTCATCTTATCCTAATTCAACAACCAAACGCAAGCTCAGTCCAAAAATAATGATGAATTGGAAAAAATAACAATAGTAGCTCTGAAGATTTTGCTGAGAAAGATGTTGAACCTAAAATTTCAAGTTTTGTGTAATTATATATTTACACATGGATTTTGATGATAACAAATGAATTCAAAGAATGAAGGAGTCTCAAGCTCAATTTGTCCACACAATGGAGTCAAGCACATCAAGGAACCAAGCATGAGCAAGAAGGAAACAAGTTCACATTAAAGTCATAGAGAAATGTTGTAAATCTCTTAAAATTTAAAATTAGGATTAAGGCTCAAAAATTAATTTTTTATCATAAAACATTAAAATACATTTTCCACATGTGCATGAATATTTTGAAAATTAAATTTGAAAATTTTGAAAGATAATTGATTGTCATCTTTCACATGTGCATGCCATGATTAAAGGTTTGAACTTTGAAAATATTAAAGATGATTGATTGTCATCTTTCACATGTGCATGTTTTATTTGAATATTTTCAAAAGTGATTGATGCTTTTCTTGACTTATGCAAAAGGAAGATGCCTTTGTTTGAATATTTTGAAAAGTAAAGTGTGCTCCTTTTGTCATATGCAAAAAGTAAAAAATTAGGTTTGAAATTTTTGAAAAGCAAAGTGTGCTCCTTTTGTCATATGCAAAAAGTAAAAAGATTAGGTTTGAAATTTTTGAAAAATGAATGATGATGTTTTTGACATGTGAATCTTTTTAAATTTGAATATGAAGTCTCATATGCCTATAAATAGATCATTTGAGAGCTTCACATTTACAACACCAAAAGCATACAACATTCATTCAAAGCTTTCATTCTCTCTTCTCTAAGCATTGGGCCTTAACCATTGTTCATTTTGAGAGATATAGTTTGTGCTGTATTGTTCTTATTTCACTCATTGAGGAGTGTTTTCTGATATTTTACCCACTATCAATTCTTGTATCAGTAAAAGGGTGTGTATAACCCTTGTGCGTGTAGAAAATGTTCTACACAGGGAATAGTTGAATCACCACGTGTGAGGTGATTGCAAGTGTAGAGGGTGTTCTACACGGATCCTTTGTAGCGGTATTGTTCAAAGGTGTAATAGGTTTCTATCTCCACCTGAAGGAGGTTGAATAGTGAATTCGGGGATCCTCAAGGGGTAGCTTGAGGCGAGGACGTAGGCAGTGGGGCCGAACCTCGTTAACATACTGAGTTTGCTTTTCTCTTATCCTTACTCTTTATATTTATTGTTATTTCGTATTTTGTTTATATTTTAAATTGTATATTTGATTTATAATTGTTATTTTTTTAATACAACTCAATTCACCCCCCCTCTTGTGTTAGTCATCTGTGCAACAAAAAATTTATTTATTTTTATTATTATTTTTTTAGTGGAGAGTTTCTGCACCCTTGTATGCTGGTAATGCATTCAAAACGGGTTTTGCATGACTTCAGAAATTTGGCCTCCAAGAACACAACAAATGCAGCAAACCCCACAAGCCAAAACTATTGCTAGGTAGCACCTGCAATGGAAGCACAAAAGATTAATTGGGATGTAACAATTGAAAAAACTCGATGCACAGTTGGGATTAGGGTAATTGTTCGTGATTGGGAAGGTAGAGTAATGGCTACCATGAGGACGAGAAGGGACTAATATCTATATGCTTTTCTTGCTAAGACTCTCTCTGCACTTCAAGCAACAATTTTTGGTACTGTGTTGGGTTTGAGGAATGTGATTCAAGAGGGAGATGCCTTACAACTTACAAGTGTTCAATGCTATTAAAGGTAATGAAGTTCAATGGAACATTACATGTTTGTTAGTAGCTGACATAGAAAAAAAAAAAAAACCTTTAGTTTGATCACTGGTATGTTCAACATGTTAATACAGAAGCGATTGAAGTGGTTCAGGTACTAACAAAAAAATGCTCTAGAAATATCTGAAGATATTATGGACATGGACGAGGGATCTTCTTGTATTCAATTTAAGGAGCATTCTTAATAAAATTCCTTATTGCTTCCGAAGAGGAAAAGTCTCTGGAGTCTGGACATCTGGATTGGCTGTTTTTATTTTTGTGGTTATGCTTGATCTGATCAAGGTATGGTACATGCTCAATTATTGAATAAATAGTTGTTTTTATTTTATTTTAATGGGACTCTCTATTTAGTAATTTAATAGGATAATGATATGCATATAGTTTTTTGTTTATATAATTTATAATTTTATAAATATGTTATATTATTAAAAATAAATTTTAATTTTATAAAATTATAATCTTTTATAAAAATACTATTTTTACATAAATCAATTTCATAATTTTTTTACATAATTATATTTTTATGAAAGATATTTTTTATAAAATAATTCATAAATATAATATTAATTTATAAGAATATTTTGAATTAAAGTATGAATTGTATAAAGAATTATAATAAGGATCATTATTATTCTAATCTTTTTTTTTTTTTTAATGGTGGTACATGTACCGTGGATCAAAGGGTACTTGTGTTATATGATTTTTTTTTTAAAATTATTTGTGTTAGTATTTAAAAAAATACATATAAATATTTAAAAAAATAATATTATATATAGTCGTAGAATGCGTAAATATAATATAATTTTTTTTTAAAAATAAAATTTATTATTAAAAAATTAATTTTTTAAATAAATCACATATTTATTTATTTTAAATAATTTTACTATATTTATATATTTATTATTAAAATTATTATTATTATTGTTATTATTTTTAATATTTACCATCATACTTTAATAAAGTCGGGAGTATTATTTTACTTTATTTTATTTGAGAGTATAACATAGATTAAATTGCGATAAATTATCAATGTTAAATTGATAGAAAAAATAAAAGAAAGTTGTGTCATGGTCAGGATTGACAGTGACAGATAACCACCTGAGCCATTATTGTCCCATGAAGAATTGAGAAACCATATATTATATTTTATTTACTCAAAAAATTATAAACAAAACGCATTTTCCGACTCTAATCATTCTCATTTCTCGGAATTCACTTCACCGATGCAACTGATAGGGAAGTAATCCTTTTACTATTCTTTTATTTATCTTTAGAGGAAAATGATTGGCTTTCTCCCACTTACAACCACGAGCCATAAACGCGCGTTTTCCAACTAGCAAATTTCCCTGCACATATCGAATCTAGTAACATCTCTGGCTTTCTTCCTCAACTCTGTCAGACTGTATCTGTCTCTTCTTTGCCGTTTTCTTAAGTCCTACGCTTTTTTCTCTTCCTGAATAAGCTCGCTTCTTTCCGTTCTACAGAACACACCGACATCTCTCTCTCTCTCTCTCTCTCAAAAGTCAGTGCTCTTTCATTATTCAGTATTACTGTCTCAGACTACTCAGTATGTTCCGCACTTTCTTTCTCACAAAGACCATTTCTCTAAGGGCTTCTAATTAATCTCGTTTCGAATACCTCCCGGTTCCTGGTCTGCCCGCAGCTCCAGAAGTGGTATTCTTGGCAACCCCCCAGTCCCCAGATGGAGAAAGAGCCTCTGCTGCCGTATCTGAGCCCAAGAAGAAAGCTAACACCACCGCCGCCGGTTCTAGCACCACTTCCAGAGCACGACGAGATCTCTCTCCCTCTGACGCCTTCTGAGCTCAAAGACCGCCTCATCTTTGGCCCTTCTTCCTCTTCCCCACAAGACGCTTCCCCTCTGGTCGATGCCTTGACCCTCTCTCTCGGCTCCCCAAGACCCTCTTCTTCTTCAACTTCTATAGACCTCCCTACCCCGCAAGACCCTCAATCACAATCACTGTTACAGTCCCCACAAGGTTGGCTCCTCGACCCCAATAATCCATGGACCAAGATCAATCTTCACCGCTCTAAGACCGCGCCAGCCCTGGCGGTAATCAACGAAATTAACCACCCCTCTGTGCCTAGACCGCCATTTGGGTCCCAATCGATTGTTCGCCAAGCGTGTATCCTTCTTATGTTGTATTTGTTCTTAGGAGTGATTATATATTGGTTCAACAAGGACGATTTCTTGGCGGATGAGACCCACCCGGTAGTGGATGCTCTGTATTTCTGCATTGTGACGATGTGCACGATTGGCTATGGTGACATTACGCCGGCAAGCACAGCAACCAAGTTGTTTTCGATAATGTTTGTGCTGGTGGGTTTTGGTTTTATTGATATTTTGCTTACTGGGATGGTGAGTTATGTGCTTGATTTACAGGAGAGTTACTTGTTGAGGACCGTGAAGAATAAGGGTGAGAGGGATACCCCAAGATCGTACATAGTTGATGTGAAGAAAGGGAGGATGAGGATTAGGATGAAGGTGGCATTGGCACTGGGGGTTGTGGTTCTTTGTATTGGGATTGGTGTTGGTGTAATGCATTTTGTGGAGAGGCTTTGTTGGTTGGATTCGTTTTATCTATCAGTTATGTCGGTCACGACAGTTGGGTATGGTGACAGGGCATTCAAGTCCTTGTCAGGTCGTATTTTTGCTTCAATTTGGTTGCTTGTTTCAACACTGGCGGTTGCTCGAGCCTTTCTGTACTTGGCGGAGGCAAGAGTGGATAAGCGGCATAGAATGATGGCAAAGTGGATTCTTGGTCAGGATATGACTGTTTCTGAGTTTCTTGCTGCTGACATTGATAACAATGGATTTGTGAGGTATACATTTGTCTCGATTATCTTTTGAACCTCGTTTAGCTGATAATTAGCTTTTGAACCTCTCTAAAAGTTTATTAGGATTGGCTTTTGGATGCTTTGAGAAGTCCTGTATTTTCTATTGGAATTGGCATTGTATCAACAAGAATGTCGTCCTCAAGCATATGAGTTCGTGCTGTAATTTTGTTCATCTTAACAGTAAGATGAAAGGCCCATAGAAAAGTAACGAAAGGAAACCCAACAGGTGGGGTTCCTGGCTGAAGCTTTTCAGGGGGGTGGTCGACCTCCGGGTGAAAGTCCCGGTTTAATATGACCAAGCTCTGGAGAAGAACCAGAGTTGAATCAAAGAACTAACATTCTTGTTGAGACTAGGGCTCATTCAAAGAGTGAGATGAGATGAGAATTTTGTAAATAGTAGTGAGATAGTTTGAGTTAAATATTTTTTGAGTTTGGTAAAGGATAGAGAAAAGGTTGAATAAGAAATATTATAAAATTAAAATATTGTAAGAATATAGTATTATACTATAATTTTTGTTTGGAATTTGAAAAAGTTGGAATTGTATTTTATTTTTTATTTGAAAGTTTAAAAAAGTTATAATGATTAATTTGAAAAAGTTGTAAAGATTAGTTTAAAAATTTTGTATTTGAATTATGTTTAGGAATAAGATGAGAGCACTAGCATTGGATTAGTCAAATGTCAGTGCTTTTCATATTTTATAGAATGTTGATAAAATTGAGTCCACATTGAATTAGCTAAATACTTTTTAAACGATAGATTAGCTACAGTAAATCCATCTCACATTCCATATATGAAAACAACTATAGCTTCTTCAAACTAGTATTTTATTATTTCTTGTCCCACATTCATCCCACATTTGAGATTATTATATTATAGATAAGAGATTTTTATGGATTGTACATATGAGATTTTTATTTATATAATATGAGATTTCACCATCCATGTACATATGAGATTATTATATTATAGATTGTTGGATTGTGAAAATAAAAATGAATATAATTGTGGAAGTTATTGAAGATTATGAAAATAAAATAAAAAAGTATTAAAAAAATTAAAATTAATTAAAGAAATATAAATAATAAAAAGAATAATACTTTATTATTATAGAGAATGTGATGGCTAATCCAATGTAGATTTTAAGTGTTGAATGATTAGCTAAAAGTTAAAAAGTTACATATTCTTCAAATTTTGAAAATTGAGATGACCAATCCAATGCCAATGCTCTGAGATGAGATAAAATGATGTTAGATGAAAATTTTGTGAATAGTAGTGAGATAGTTTGAGTTGAATATTTTTTAGATTTTAGGAAATGAGAGAGAAAAGATTGAATAAAAAATATTATAAAATTAAAATATTGTAAGAATATAGTTTTACAATATTATTTTTGTTTAGGAATTTGAAAAAGTTGGAATTGTTTTCTATTTTTTATTTAAAAATTTGAAAAAATTATAATGATTAGTTTGAAAATTTTGTATTTAAATTATGTTTGGAAATAAGATGGGATGAGATAAAATGAAATCAGATGAAAATTTTATGTCTCATCTCAGGCCGCAAACCACCCCTAAAACTGCAAACCCCATTTCCAGAAGGGTTTGGACGCTACATGTTGTTCATATTATAGCTGAAAGAATAAAATTCTGTAAACTGAAAGCCTAAGCCATATTTATTGGTAAAACTTAATAATGTACCGTGCCGTTGTAAAGCGCAAAAAGAAACTTAAACATTAGACTCGGTCTTCAATCTAAAACATTACAATTGATATTAATCCCCTATTGTGCTACAAACGCTAACTAAAAGCATCTTCTAGGTGAAAACTCCAATGCTCTATTTTTATAATACAGTAAAAAGAGTTGTAAACGTTCTTTATCTTTAAAATGCATTGCAGCATTGGTAACATATATTTTACGCACATCATAATAAAGCATTCTTCTGTGAAACTTTTCGTGTCCTATGCACATTTATGCCTTGTGTCAAGGTTGGTGATCATGAGGATCCCGACTCTGTTTTCATGCGACGAATGGACTTGCATCTATGGTATGAAGAACATGATAAGCAATGGTGCAATTTTGTAAACCTACTTGGGTATTGAGCATTTACCTATCACAGCTGAATAACTTGCATTCGCATGATTTGCACTCAAGTGAGCCAACCTCTATGGACCATATGCTAATGGTCACCTCTGGCTTTTAGTTCTAGTACCATCACACATTCATATAATTCATTAGGCCAAAAACATTTTAAGACATTTCATGCATTCATATATCGTCTTCTTCTCTGGAAACCTGATCTGAGGCTTCAAGCAGAAACCTGAGAGCAGGAAATTTGGTTCTTTTGTGTTTTGGAGCTGTCAAGGACTAAATTTTGATTGTTGAAAGGTATGACTTATCAAATAAGGATATATCAAGGTTAAAGGATCATAATAGGGTGTGGTTCTGGGTTTGAAATGGATGATGAAAGTGCTGAAAATCACAGGGAAGGGGACGAAAGAAAGATGGAGAATAAAATTAGCTAGATAACCATGCATTGAACTATTTGAAACACTTAAATCTCATTATTAAATCGTTATGATCTTTGTATGTAACTCCGATATTTACAGGTATGCAAAATTTTCTTATTCTAGTAGGTGTAGGACTTCCTCATTTCAGAAATTTGACCAGTAAACCAAGCTAGCTGTGTTCTGCTACTGCCATATTCCATCTCCCATTAAAATTACAAAAATACCCTTCTTGATAAACATGGCTAGAAGTTCGAGATCACATGGATTTATGCATTAGTTTTAAATGTCAGGGTATGAGGAATTGTACCTGTGGTCTAATGAGTGAATGCATGGAAAATGAAATCTACAGTTGCATCACAGCCATAGATTGGATGATTTTCTGCCCATATCTGTCCACCAAAACGAAGAAAAATCAACAGGGCTCTTGATTATTGTCGCTTCTCTGCTCTACGATTTTGTTTCCATTGTTATTCTGCTTATGTTTAGGATCTGTCACGAAATCTTGTTAAGAGTTTCATAATACTTTTTTCTGTAAAGGAATAACTTAAATAGTTATTTTGGTTAATAGTTATGGTATCTTTGGATTTATACTAAAAGGAAGGTAGGTATAATGTGGCATCTTGCTGGAGATATTAAAGAAGGCAAGGCATTCCATGTTCAGGCTGCTTGTCATCCGTCTGCTCTTGTTTTGGCTTGAAAGCAGAGGTCTGTTAGTAATGCAACCAGTGAGTGATAAAAGCCCACAGGCCCCAGATTTATCATCTTCCTTCTTATTGAATTATTTTCTTCAAGATAATAATTTCTCTCTTTATTGTGTCATACTTTCTAGTTCACTCTCATCTTGCTCTGTTTGATCTCTGATATCACCATCAGTTTTTATTCTTTCTCGTTCTCATTTATTTATGTTATCTTCATATGTCTTGATTTGAAATGAACCCAAACAGTTAGGTTGAGTCTTTGTTGAGTATTTATGCTGTTCTATATATGCAGTAAATCAGAATACGTCGTATACAAGCTCAAGGAGATGGGAAAGGTATCGGAGAAAGACATTATGCAGATCTGCAATAAATTTGATAGGCTAGACACCGGAAACTGTGGAAAGATAACTCTTGCCGATCTCATGGAGAATCATCATTGACATTAAAGTACCCTTGGTAATGTTATTCTTATAGCACCAGCGAAAGGCAGGAGAGAAATACTATATGTTTTCTATTCAAGTTGCATAAGATGATAGTGGAACGTCACTACCTTATCAGTTTTTCCACTTGCAAGTTTGCACTATTTACCCTGGTCATGGATGCTGGAATGCTGGGTTTTAGTTCGAGTTTATTCAACCAAAATGACAGCATATGAAGTATGATCGTTACAATTGCATGATAAAATACCACCTCCCGGCAGTTTTGTTGCCCTCTCATGCGGTAAGATGGTGAACATTAACATCTGCCAACTTGCTCCTATCCGTCAAGGTATGCGTGGTGGATCAGGGTTTGGATATGCGGAAGAATTTTTCCCAATGGAAGCTATATTTGGTTTTGTTCAAGTTTTGTTGGGAGTATCTTGTACAAAGCTTGGGATTGATTCTTTTGCAGAGACCTGGGAGATAAAAGATTAAGCTCAATACTTCAACGGTTCGTCTCTGGCTCCTAAGCGTTTCTTCTTCTTCTTCTCCTTCTTCTTCTTTTTGTTTTGGGGTGGGGGGAGTTGTACATTGTAAATGTTTGTAAATTGTTTGAATGAAAAACAGCTTTGTTGAGATTAAGCATGAAGCATATAAAATCTCTCTCATCTTTCCCCTTCGCACCAACTGATTGGGTTCCATTCCTCCCGTGATTTGTTATTGTAAAACTGTGTCATAACAGAGTCCTGAAGTGTTTCTTTGGGATTCCGGGGAAGTGCTTTTGCATTTGGTGGAAGGCATCTTGAAGGGTAATTTCAAGTTATATCTTGGTTTCAGAACTGTTGCTGCCATCATCTCTTTCAGTGTGGTTGTGATCCTGTATGTGACATGGATCGTGTAAGTCCTGTAGACAGTATCTACTTTTTGAGATGTGAGGGGAGATATCACTTCGGAGTTGAGAAATTTGACTTCCTAACTTACATTGCAAATTTAAACGTGGAAATCGATACTCTCACGTGCAGATCGAGTTCTAGCAGTATAGATTTTCAGCAGAATCCATGATTACCTGCACCAGTTTCTCCTTTTTGATTGTTTTCGAGTGCGGGCTGGGTTTGCCTGTCGATGATCATGAGGTTCGGGTCCTAGTATTAAAAGATATCGTATCCGAATACAATGTTGTCGGTAACTTGGTTGGCCCACCGCTTCTGTGAGATCGATCCCTTCCACAATTCTTCCACGATCAAATCTAAGCTTCGATTTTTGAATGAACCATGGTCTTCTCTTTTTGGCACTTCTTGTGTGAAGTGAAGTATTTAATTTATATATTAACACGGACCACTTTCACGACCAGTATGAACAGTGTGGACCCAAATCATTTTGGATTTCGCCAATGTATATATTCACTTTATGAAATCATAAAAAATTGATCTTAGGTAGCAAAAGAACGACACATAAAATGGACCGTACAATATTTATTACTCTTTTAATAATATTTGAAATATTTATACTGACAACATTAAATATTGTGAAGTTTATTTTATATATCCATCTATTTTATACGAGACATTTAAATTTAGACAAAAACTTGGAGAAAACCTTGTCATTTTATTTAGGTGCATAGCACTCTCTGCCTTTGGAGCTTCAAGTTCTGGAACGTCTGCATTACAGGAGGAGAAAACTTGATCTTAGAAAGCAGAAGAAAGACACCTTGATCCATGCCGTTTATTTTGTCTGTTGATGACGTGGAAGGCTGTCATTTTAATAACCGGAGATGTCCTGTTCTAAAGCTACAGGAGGGAAGCCAAACCCTGCAGTATACAGCATGCATGCAAGTTAACGCACTGCCGTCGGCTACTTCATGAATCATGTTGCTGTGGCCCGTGTGTTTTGTCATTTCTTTTACCAATCCTGAAAAGAGTGAGATCCATGGCATATATGTGCCGGCATTGTCGTAGACAACACATGCGTCTATCTACGTCACCTGCACATGAAACATGCATGCATGATTAATGGAATCTATGCACCTCGATCTGCATTTTCATGGTGGAAATGTCTAATCCCCCAATCCCCCTTCCCCCGGAGTCGTAGGGTCGAAACTAAAGTGACGGAGGTAATCTAAGAAAAAAATTGACGTAATTTTATGTGATCTATTATATTAAAAAATTTATTTGTCACCTCACTTATCGACACTATGCGGGTGTCTGCTGGATCAACTAAAGTTAAAAATTAATTGTGTTTGGTTTTTTAATTAACTGTAATCGATCTCACAGCGAGTGGTATTTACACACCAACTTATAAGTAGGATAATGCCTGTTTGAGTTAGTCCCAGAAGGTTCAGTACTACCAACTGTTTGAACACAAATTTTCACACTCAAGGTACTCCTTTTAGGACCTCAAACCCAAGTCTCTCTCTCTCAATTACTAGTTTGAACAATCGTAACCCAAACTTTTGAATTCAATGAAGAGGAGCGTCTTCAAGCAAAGAATATGCCTTTATAAAGCATTAATTTACCCAAAAGAAAAGGAGGCGAAAAAAAAAGAAAGAAGAAGAACACAAAACAGGTTAAGATATTATAATTTATAGCATGGATCCAGTCAACTCATCCTTCTGACTCAATAATAAAAGAATAATTTAGGGGAAAAAAAAAGGTTCTTTTTATTTCTCTATATTCTTGTTTACTCGTAGATAGATGGTGGGGACATATTATTAGAAAATTCGTATGCAAGAAATGAATCATCTTAAATCTTATAAAAAAAGTCCAATAGACTTTTTAGCAGGCTACATTTGGATGTTGCGATGAGTTGAGTTGGGTTGCAAATAATAGTATTTTGTGAGTTCCATTAAGATGTATTTAACATTCTTAAATTAAGATGGATTTAATTTTTTAAGTTGAAATACATTATTAAATAGGTTGAGATGAATTTTATTTTTTTACAAGAAGTTGAAAAAGTAATAAATCCTATCAATAATTAGTTTAAAATGAGTTTAGATGAGTTGAGTTTGGTTTACCAATCAAACACAACGATAAAATCATTTAAATAAATTCTTGACCTTAGGAAGAATCAAACCAAAAGAAGACGTTTCACATTAGAAGCACGAGCTATAGTACTAGAACAGTAGCTAGGTGTATTAGAAAAAGCCAGATTACATGTGTTTTGCTCTGCAACGTGATGTTTTAAAATAAACCGAAAAGTTTGACCTATTTTGGAACATTTTAAGTGGAGTGGATGAAGACTGACTCCTGCATCTTGACTCTCTCTTTCCAGTCACTGGAAATAATCAACATTTGAAACATATTAAAACTGAACTTGTCAAATAAAATAAGGTGATACATTGATGCCTCATTATTTTATGCTGGAATAGATGAATAAAAATCTTACTAAAGCTTACTTTAAGGAACAATATTATTCTTCATCTGAGATTTTATTATCTTCTATTACACCTATTGAATCAGTAAAAATCTAAATAAAAAATACGAACGATATAGGTTATGTTTGGGAGCTTAGACTCTTTCAGACTATTGTATTACTATTTATAAATTATTTATTACTATTTATAAAGTATTTCATTACCACTCATAGATGATCTGAAATACTCTTAATATTCAAACGTACCCATATGTGTACTCGTTGTGATAAAACCTAAATGAATATGTGGCATGTGAGACACATGCTACAACCATTATAGTACCAATTAGGGAAAATCATGTTTGGTTAATTTGTCTCAATTGCCAATGTAATGAACGTTGTTTGCTTTAGAAAGTTTCAAGCAAATCAATCATGTTTGGATTCAAAAGGGCAGCATGATAAATGGTCGATACAATTCTGGTTTTTCCCATTTTCCAGCACCTCATAGTCATATGCAGGACAGGGTTAGGCAAATGAAAGCAGTGACGTTTACTGGGATGGATGTGAAATCACTGAAATGAGAAGAGAGACATTGAGTGCATCATTAAGACTTTAATTAAAGATTAATTGGGTGCTCTAATCAAAATATTAATGTGTCTGTCTACATCTTAAAGATAGTTTTTCTCATACTGCACACCTAACCAACAACCTGCCCCTCTTTTTGTATTGATAGTGATTTCCATTTTCATTATTGACCTATAACGTGATTTTCTTTTTCATTTTTTTCTATTGAATGATCCAATGTATAAACAGATAGATATAATATTAAATGTTTCATAAAATTCGTATTTTTTAAAAAATGGGCGGAACCAAAAATTTCATTTTGATAACGGAAAATTATAAAATAAAATGGGCGTAAATTTATAAAAAAGAAAACTATTATTTTAGGAAAAATTTAGTTACAAACACAACTGCATACTAATATGTACATCAATCCAATGTGATTGATCAAAAAATAGATTTTATTAAAAATCGTACTAATTTAAATTTTGAATAAGAAGAAATCAGTATTAATACACAAATTAGTACACGACTTTACTTATATATAGCAAAACTCTTTATTTTAACCTCATCCAATAAGAAGGAAACAAAAACCAATCTTACTCTTCTAAATTCAACGTCCTAGACTCCTAATCATCCCTTGTCTATACTATCACTTGATTAATTTAATAAATTTTGATGTTACTGAACAGTACTATTATGCTGGTGACGTATGAGTGGTCATCTTGGCACGTCATGTTTTCTTATTTTTATTTAAAAATTATATCTAAATGTTGTAGGATCTAACCAAATAATAATAATAATAATAATTTAAGAGTAGCTATCTAATTTTCATCATCTTTATAATGTAGTATTAGATAATTAGAGACTATTTATTATATTTTACTTATAAACCTATTATTTAATATCACATCATGAGATGATGAAAAGAAAATTCTATACACTGTACTATCATCTTATTTGCGTCCCACTAAGTAAGATGTGACACATTTACTACCATTAAATGATCATTTATTACGTATTTCTTTATCATCAAAAAGTGATAAATACATCACATCATATATAATACAATATATAAAAAATAGTGATGTGATGTATAGTATTACTCAAGCAGCATTCTTTACCCACAATGTTGTCTTAAATAAGTACTTATTTAGTAATACTTATTCGTTGTGAAATTTAATAAATAATGTATTAAAAACATAATAAAAAATAAAATAAAATTTCAGCTTTAGAATTAATAAATAATATTTGTTTTCAATTTTCAATATATATTTTTATGTTTTTTATTATAGTTTTTAAATGGATTAGTTTACGTGTAATCAAAATGATACATATCGCCGAATGTCACGGGGCTTGTTGGATTCTTAAAATATTAAGTGACGCGTAATCAAAATGAGGTGTGTCAGTCAATGTCACGTGGATAGTTGTACTATTAAATTATTAATTGTGAATTTATTAGAATTCAATGATTAATTTTGTAAAAATTGAAAAACTAAATAGTTTTCTCCATAATAATGCAACTAATTATAACCCTAACAAAAATCCCAAATATGAAAAGAAAAAGATAGTTTGAATTCTGTCTTGGTTACAATTTTATGATTCTTTGTTTTAAGCATCACCCAAAACACAACCGATTTTATTCAACTAATTATCAATTGGGGGTGATTTTTCCATCCGTCTACAAAATTTTTAGGGGGTTTCTTTTCTCGTTTGGAAAATGAATTACAAACGAGTTTGAATTCTCTACCGTTCTCAATCAAATTTTAGAACTTAGAGTTCGAGAATGATAGATACAAGAATTAGACATGATAATATTTAATATCATCTGAGAAAATCATCCCGAAAATTATAAATATCATATGATATATTTCATATGTTTATCTCTATCCGACTTTAAAACCTAGAGTATGAATCCGGTTTAAAATTGTAAAAAATCTAAATCCATCTCTCAAATGGATCTTTGACTAGCTCAATGACAAACGAGAATTAGGCTCTAGCCAATGTTTGCAACAAAAGAACTTTTTACCCATTTGATTTTTCAAAGCTAGTCTATTTGACTAAATCACGTAATTCATCGGCTGGAGTGTCTGCAAGAAAATGCAATGCTGTTGACTATAGTATAAAGTTAGGACGTGTTCTCTGTTTTTTTTCCTTGTTGTTTTGTACTATATTGATCATGAAGAAATATTTTTCAAGAGTTGCCTCAACGTATCTCATGGCTGGCCTTGTGATTTTGCTCGTGAATGGACTGCATTGGTCAACATCAGTGGGGTCGTTACCAATAAACTGAGTTGTAGAAAAATCAAAATCCATGTGCTTATATTTTTCTTTTCCATAGAGTTAAAATGAACAATAAATAAAAAATACATTATTTTGTATAAATCTTGTGTATCTATTCATTCGAATGCCAATATTCTACGGTTTAATTGATTATCATAGATTTAGGTTCTGTTTGGCACATAAGAATTTTCATCTTATCATTATAATTTTCTCAAATTTCTATATAAAATATGATAAATAATTTAACTTTTTCTTAATTTTTTTAAATTTCAAAATAATAATAATATTTTAATATTTTATCTTAAAATTTAAAATTTTTTACTCTAAACCGAACCTAAATTTTCTTAAAAAAAACAAATAGAAGAGGAAGATTCTTAAATTTTTCAAAAATTATGTGAGCGTGGACACTTTTCACTGTACTCATCATATGTATAAGGGCTCTCAAAATTTGGGAGGGTCATGATGGCTTTCACGATTCCCTTTTAACTCCATACGCATTTTTCATGTCCAATGCTCATCTTAACAATGGTGCAAAAATGCATGTTTGAAACAACATTGATGTAGGGTAATAGCCTGAGAGTGTCTCACACGTGCGGGCCGTCATGTGTCGGGTACTGTTAATTGCCGGTGGCCATGGGTTTAGGACACGTGTAATCCTCTACCAAAAGACCCAAAATTGTCGCTAAAAAATAAAAAAAAAGCAGGCGACCGCCGTGACTGACTGGACCGCCGAGAAATTGCCGTAGTTTTCGCCGATTTATAGTCAGTACACATGCAATTTCTTTTGCTTGGCTCCTTGTAATTATGTATACCGTGCTCTTACCTGTTACTTAGGCCACATGTGCTTTGACCTTTCCAAACCTATAAAACATGTTAATTACTACATGGAGGTCATTTTCCGAGGGTTTGTTATAAAAGTTCGCAAGTTTTCGTACAATCATTTTAAAAAATAATAATATTTTTTTATTAAAAAATTAATTTTATTTAATATGAATCCTATATTAATTTATTTTTTAAAATAATTATACAATATTTATATATTTACGACTATAACTATTATTTCACTTATTATAATAGTGATGAGTACAAATGAGTTTGATTTGAACTCGTTGCGGTTGATGACTTTGGGATTTTGTCTAAATTTAAAGATTTATATAATTCGAAGAGAGATAAATAATACAAGAAATGATTTATACAGTTTTAAAATATAAAAGTTTTGCACAGTTTTATTAAAAGAAAATGGATAAATTTAACATAATATAATGAGAGACGGAATTTTATTTTATTGGAGGTAAAGTTTAGGAAAATAGGTAACTAATTAAAATGGTATGATATAATATAATGAAACCTGAATACAATTTTTTGTTTAATAAAAGAACTTATTAGATTTTTTTTACAATATGAATCTCTCTCTCTCTCTCTCTCTCTCTCTCTCTCTCTCTATATATATATATATATATATATATTAACCAATCATTCATCCAAATATTCACATAATTATTTGGTTAAATGATTAATTTCTTTTAAAATTACTGTTAAAAACAGCTCTCTACCCCTTTTTCTTCAGCAAACCGATGACCAATTAGAAGAGTGTTTCCTTTTTCAATTAAAAACATTATCAATTAATTAGAATTATTAATTGGGTTTATAATTTTCTTAACCATGCATTCATGATTTTAGGTTAATTTTTTTTGTGTCTCTTTATGTGATGAAGAAAGAGTATCATTTTTACTAATTTATTATTCGCAAATTAAAGTGTTAGGAGATTATTTAATTAAATTAATAAAAAAGCCCAACACTACTAAAAATTAACATGAATTATATTATATGCAGATGAGAAAGTACGTAGAGCTCTAGTTTTAAAAATTATGATCAGCAAGCTGCTAGCTATATTATTTATACTTGATGATATATAATAAGAGAAATTCTATTAGTGAGAACTGCATGTGCAGACATTTTATTAAAAGAAGAAAAACATTATTTTAGGAGAGATATTTTAAAGATAAAATTAACTATGTCTGCATTGCAGTCCCTATTTGGGGACTGCACGTAGCATTGCTCATATAATTAAGGACCTTTTAGAGATACAGTTGGGGGCTCCTGCTAGGCTTAAATTTTTTTTTTCACATAATTTTTTAATACTTTTAAACATTTAAAAAAATAAAAAAATTCATAATAATATTAAACAAAATTTTCTTAATCATTAAGAAAAAAAAAAAAAAAAAACCACTGGGAGCAATAACTCCCAGCAGGGGATCTAGCATTTATCATATAATTAATTCTAACCATATGAACAAATCTAAACGGCCTAACGTCTCGGTCAAATTAATGAGTCAAATGCGTCGACTCAAGGTGAAAGTTGATTATTGACAAGGTAAAACCAACATCCCAACGAGATCATCAGTCATGCTTTCTTAGCACGCCTCTTGTATTGTCCACGAAATAACTCTCTGCATTCCGAAAATGACACATCAAATCTTTCAACATACCGTATCAAATTATGTAACTTTAAAAAATACTTCTTTTTGTATATAAAAATAATAATGGGATTAAATCGAAAAATAAAACAGACGTCAAAGGAGACCATTGTCTACAAATATTACAAACAAAGGAGATACCCAAGTAGTACACATAATCATTCTCACTAGCTATCATAATCTCTAACTTATAAATGTAATTAGGGTATATGAGGACTTGAAATTGAGTTGGATCGAGCATACTCCTGAAGTTTCATCACGATCATCTCAATTATTGTATTGTAGGTCTCCTCGTATATCGATGACCCCTTGGAAATTTGTGGGCCTGAGACAAAAGAATCAACTGAGTTTTGTTACTTTTGTATATAAAAAATGAGTTTTATATGCTCGGGGAGAGTGATCAGGCCAAGCCATTAATTTAAATTGGAAGGGGAGAATCTTAATCATTACATTACAGGAATATTGTCTTATCTTCTTTTATTTATCTATTACCAAGAGTTAAATTTTTTTTTTTTTTTAAATTGTTCTGTGTTTGTTGTACGGCTCCATTTAGACACGAAGACTATCTCATATCATCTGAAAATAGTAGTAAATAATTTATTAATTATAATAAATTATTTATAAATAATAATAAAATAATATAAAAATTAAAGTCAACAAAAAATAGTTGTGTTTTCAAACACAGCATAAGGAAAAAGGATTAAGAGTTATTTAATTATTAAGTTAGTGTGTAGAGTATACTATATATCTATATGACTTAAATTTTAAAATTTAATTTATAAAATTAAAATTTTTAAAATCTATCTTTTAAATTAATAATATAGAAAACTTAGGATAGGAGTATTGAAAAACTAAATAAGAATAATGTTACATCTGAAAGGCACTTTTTGGACTTGTGACAAGGAGGGTGTTTTGTCAACCTCCTTTTAAAAGTGATGTTATAGCATAAGTCCTATTCAAACCTAGACTCCCTCTGCTCTTTTCTACTATATATAAAACTCCCCCCAATCACATTACCAGAGATAAGTGTAGGAGATTGGACAAATACTAGTCATAGAACGAAAGCTTCCTGTCAAAGCTACCTTTTCCCTAATTCTTCTTTTTCCTCCTCCATCTCCATGTCTGATGAATCTAAAGACCTTTTCTACCATTACCTATTTCGAGATAATCAGCATCTTGAAAGTGGGACTGGCAGCCGATCATACAATGAAAAACCTCCTTACAATAATTATTCACAAGGATTTGATGATCCTTCTTATAATTACATGAGCAGCTTCAATGATCAGTGTTTGCAACGACCTGTGGTTTATAATTCAATGGCAAGCGCCTTTGGTTTGTCACGGCCTTCATCATCCCAAGTATTTGCTTCAGTTGAAAGCAATCTTAAGCCTAGGGAAGTTGGAGATTTAGGTCATGCTGGTAGTAGTGATGTTCTTGTGACTGCAAACTCTTCGATGTCTTCCTCTTCAACTGAGGCTGGTGCTGAAGAAGATTCGGATCATCACAAGAGTAGCAAAGATAGGCAACCAAAAGAATTGGAAGATGGAGGGGAAAGCTCTAAGAAAGTGTAAGTTTGAATATTCTTGGTGTGTAAATCAATGGCAAATTTGTTTTTTTGTTTTTTTTAAAGGATGGTGCAATATTAATGGGAGTTAAATCAACAGGCCGAGCAAAGCAAAGAAGAAAGGAGAGAAAAAGCAAAGGGAGCCACGGTTCGCTTTCATGACCAAGAGTGAGGTTGATCATCTGGAAGATGGATATAGATGGAGAAAATATGGACAGAAGGCTGTCAAGAACAGTCCTTATCCAAGGTAAGTTATCATCTTCTTCCACCCAAAAGCAAATTAGTTTGCATATCTGCTTGGCTTCTTACATTAATTCCTTGTGTTAACTCCCTTCCAAACTACATGGGATCAAAAGAAGAGATCCGAAACCTGAAGTTTTACTGCAAGATATATGTTGTTTGACCGTATTAATTAGTCTGATCAATATTCCTTTCCCATCATGCATGTGGATCTTTTGTTTCCATATAAAAAAACCCTAAAGTGTTCTGCAACCTAAAGAAGCATTAAATATATATATGCTGTGATAATCTGATGTCTTGGGTCTCGAAGAACTTGATCGATCTGAGAACTGAAATGGTTAATTTCCAAAAGCAGGAGCTATTACAGGTGTACAACTCAGAAGTGCACAGTCAAGAAACGAGTTGAGAGGTCATATCAAGATCCAACCATTGTGATCACGACATATGAAGGTCAGCACAACCACCCAATTCCCGCAACGCTTAGAGGAACTAGTAATACTGCGGCCGCAGCAATTTTCTCACCTTACATGTTCACACAGCCGACAGCAGCAGCAAGACCAGTACCAACCTTTCCTCAACACTATTTTGCGGCTCATGCTCAGATCATGCAGCCTGCTCAAATAATGAATAGCCAGCAGCAAAATCCAGTACTACCTAATAACCCTCATCATGATCATCAACTTCCTGACTGCGGATTATTACAAGACATAATTCCCTCGATGTTCCTTGAACAATATAATTATGAGCCATGAATTAGAGCTAATGTTTCTTCCTTTCTCGATTGGTTTCTCTCGTTGACAAACAATTTCTAGATACGTAACTATGTTTTTCTCCAGTACTTCTTGTTGTTCCCGAGAAGGCGGCCACTTTGACACACGCTACCTAGCTTGGTTTAGAAGTAAAGTTGAAATATCTTTTGATTATTGAAGTTACCAATTTTTCTTGAATTGCCACTCTGGGAAATGCATGGAAGAAGATCACGAGGTTTGGTACGCGCGTGGCATGGTGTAGTTTAGTGATTTTAGACAACAAAAAGGAAAAAAAGGGACATGTACGACACATGATTCAGTGTAATCTGAGCTTGTAGTACGTACTATACATCCTAGCTATACGGTGTATGTATAATCCTTTTGTGACTTTCAAGTAGGAGCGATTCTTCCTCCGTTTTTCCTTTGATTTGTTCAATTAAAGGGTCTTCTTTGCCTTTGAATTTCCAGAATATCGACCTTTAATTGGTTCGATTCTCTCCAACTGCATCAATTAATGCATGACAATGCAGGAATTATGTACCCTTTTACTCCTACTGTTGAATCTTTCAAATGAAATAAAAAGGCAGCATGTTATTCTCCTAAAAAGGGAGGTCAAAGGGATCTATGTGCCAAAACCAAAAGGTTCAAGAATAAAAAGCATACATGCATGAAAGATCAGCTCCAAGTTCTATAAATTATATATGGTCGATATTTCTGTCTCCAAAAGCAGAGTCAGTTTCAATCTGGCTGTGGGGGACCCAAATAACATGCAAATTTCTACGGTCTCCAGCCATAAATCAACGAGGAAGTTCCTTATGACCAAGCAATCCGGACTGGGTGATTTAAAGGAAAAAAAAAACGAGTTAGAAAAAATCCTAACTACCCACCCATTAAGTTAATTATCTACCCTTCCAATTTGGCTTTCTATCGATGCAAACCAATTAATACATTTAGTTGTCATGTTTTAATTTTCTTAAGTACTTAATCATGATAATAATGTATATACATGAGGAAGAAATTATAGTACTAATTACGTACACGATTTGAGTACTTGTCGTGGACATGAGCTCATGGGTTAATAGTGTTAGAAATACTAATCAGAATACAGCTTCTTCCCTTTTGTGTTCTAGTTAATCTCTCTCTCAAATATTTTAATTCTCTTTAGTACTCCCGACATTTAAGCTGTAGAATACGTGAGTTCATGTTGTTTTGGTATTTACCACATAGCACAGTCCACCACTGGAGATCGAAGATAATGTCAGATAAAAAATATCTGTGAAACAATTCATTAGATCCCAAATTTTCCGCTTGATTAAGTACTAATAAACACTTCCAATATATTGGACACTTTGATCTAAGATTTCTAACAAATAGTACCTAAAAGATCAAATTAAAACGTAACTAATTAAGGTTGACATATTTGGATGGTCTTGTGGAGGGAAAAAAACTAATTCTAATTAATTTTAAATAGACTTTATTATGAATTTTCTTATATTTTAAGTGGTTTGAGTATCAAATGCAGTCTCTTTAGACTATATATTATAATAAGTTGATTTTTTCCGTAATCAAAAACAGGAGAGGTAAGAAATTCAATATTAAGCCAATAGAATTAATCTTATATATAGGAGTTAATATTAATTAACTTGATCCATTTAATCTGAGTTATATATAGGGTTGTTCAAGCTGTGATCATGTCAAATAGTTGTATATATAGGCTGGAGTCAATCCCAACTCAATTCTTTTAATTAAACGAGTGAGATCCCTTAATCCTACTTATTAATTTTCGTAAGAAATAACTAGCAACAAATAAATAATTTTTTTATAATGAATATTAAACAATGCCATTCTTTATTGTGGGATTGTCATGATCTCGGCCAGTTATATATACTGGCTGGCATCGATTGAGGTGTTTTACTAATCCCTTATTTTAATTAATTATGAACATAATCGAACTATATAATGATTAATGAGTCTATGGTTAGAGATGACAAACGAGTTGATTATCTCCAAGCATCCAAGCACCATGCTCGCCAAAGAAGATTCGAATTCAAGACTTTAATTCCAATATCCATCAAGCAACGACGTCTCAAGTCGATGTTGATGATCGATCTCTTATTACTAACACGTACATGAGATGATCCTTTGTGCATGGTAATTCATCTCGCTTTTAAGTTGGCTGTAGCTGGGAAAACAACATGTTCAAAGCCCTAATAATTCAGCTGATCTAATCCGACCCTCGCCACGATGGAGGACATTTCACCAACGAAAATTACAGCTAGTCATGGAGAAATATAGCGTGATCTTTACTCTCTATATATATGTAAAATCTCAAAGCATGCATGCATGGTTCATTCAATTTCTCATGATTTGAAAATATATCATTCATTTTTTTATCAGACGTAGAAAATATTATATCTAATTAGCTGATTTTGTGACAAATTAGATCCTATCATAACCTTAAATATAAATTAACAAGATGGTCCTTAATTAATAATGTTCAAGATCACCTAATTAATATTCTTGGAAAAGATATATATATATATATTTCTAATTTTGAATAAAAAGTAAGAAATAAACGTTTGTGGATATTTTAAAAAATGAAAAATAAAACCCATAATTTGGGTACCTAGTAATTCTACACATAAACCTTGACAAGCAGCTAGGGAAGACAGACTCATTAATCATCATGTGAAACCAGTGATTATTTGGTCCTTAATTTTGTACATATAATATAATATTTGATCTTAACAACAGAAGACACGATGATCAATCATATATATATATATATTTATATATTTATGCTAAACCCATTAACGTTAATGCGCCAAAAGTCGTACAACATGGGTGTCCGAATGTAATAAAGAATCATTCTCGGCTCACTGAGGTGGACCAAGACTAGCTAGATGATTGAGTTGGCTCAGAGACTACAATGGCGGTCCAAGAACGGTGGTATGGTGCTTATACTTAAATTCATAGCAGTGAATAGAAAAAATAAATATTAGAAATAGAAATAGAAATAGAAATAGAAATAGAAATAGAGATACATATTTACATGGTTTGGCACATAACTTACATCTATGAGTCATTTGGAGAATAAATCTATTATAATATGATTATTTTACAGTTTCTCATGATTTTTCATTTTTCTTTGTACAATGGAGGTCGGAGACTTATTTCTCGAAGAAGATCCTCTCTTTAGAGCTCTCATTGTGAGGTTGAATGTGACCTCTCTTCCGCTCCTTGTTTAGCCATATGGAAGTCATTTTTATTCTGGACCCTATCAGTAATAGGTGAGAAAGTCAGTTTTATCTAACTCCTCCTTATGTGTCTTACTTGCTTTCCTCAATTTCTCCAATTTCTCTCTTTTTTGTTGTCTTCCCCTTTTTCTCTCTGATACTTGCTCTTCCTTATCTTTTTCCCCTTGCTTCTTGATAGTAGACCTTTGGATTGGGTTTGTGATGCCTTTTGGACCAGAGGGATTTTAACCCTTAATAGATGCCCATCATTCTTTAGGTTAGCTTGCTCAACAAGAAGACTTTGAGCATTTTCAAGTTAATTGCGATGGAGATAGGCTGTAGCTATTTTGTTTGTGTTAAGTGATGAAAATTTTTGAGCGCGGAGCTCAACTTGGAGAGCTAGACAGAAGATGTACTCGACTGTGCTAAGTGTAAGCGTCGAGCTTGGCTTGGGCAAGAGATGTACTCTATCGCAGTAGGTGCAGGCGTGAAGCTCGGTTTGAGTGGGAGATCACGTTCATGTACAAGCTGTCTTATTTAGATTCTTTGTAAAAAGTAGACTCCACAATGAAAAATGTATATATATACATACAAATATACATACTGTGACGCCCCCAAATTCCGCTTGGGATTGAACGAACATTTGAAGCGTCGAGACATGCAACACAAGGTTACCTGCCCCCGTTTATGACATATAAGATGCAATGTTCCTAACATGCATCTAGCATTATGCAATATTCGCAGCGGATAATAATTTTTTTTTTCTTTAGCAATACTATGCACCAAACTAAAAATATCCCAAATACTTGAAACATATTTCATACATAAAAACATACTAAAAAGCCGTGATCACTACACTAGTCCAAAATGGTTGTGATCAAAAGAATACTTGAGATACAAGTCCAAAGGTACAAGCATTAACCTAAGTTAAATACTATACCATCATCAACATCGCACCGTAGCCTAGATGACCGTATTCAGATGGTCAAATTCCAATTCTTCTTTGGGTCCTGTAACAAGATCTACCATTCGGGGGGAATGGTAGTTGGGACTACCACAGTGAGATTTGATTACAAATCTCAGTAAGTTAACATAAAACTCACACACAGGTTAAAGATGCATGCATGGCAGTAAAAGCATAAATGCATAAGTAAAGTCGTACATAAGCATAGCATAACTTGACATATAACATGACATAACCAGAACTTAAACGTGAACTGAACTTGACTTAACATGACATGAACTTGAGTTTAAAACATAACATGGACTTGAAATGTAGCATGAACGTAAACATGCATAACATAAATATGAACTTGAAAATAACATAAACTTGAACATATCATGACATAAACGTGAACTTGAGACATACTGTAAACGTGAACTTAACATGATGTGAACATGAACTTGGAACATAACTTGATCATGAACATAACATGTACGTGTACATAACAAAACATGAACTTGATCTGAAACTTGACTTATCATGCACTTGATCTGAAACTTGACTTAATACGTACTCCACAGTTGTTGTGGCCCCACGTATTCTACGTGTCACAATTACTGTGTCTCACGTAGTATATGCTCCACAGTTGTTGTGGCCCCATGAATACACGTAACATAAAATATAATACGTACTCCATAGTTGTTGTGGCCCCACGTATACACGTAACAGAAAATATAATACATACTCTACAATTGTTGTGGCCCCACGTATACACGTAACATAAAAAAAAATACGTACTCCACAGTTGTTGTAGCCCCACATATACACGTAACATAAAAATATAATACGTACTCCACAGTTGTTGTGGCCCCACGTATATACGTAACATTAAATATAATACGTACTCCACACATACACCATGTCATTTTCATCAGCATTCTTTAGGCTGACTAGTCTTGAGCTTTTGGTTCATATATCAAACTGTCATAACGAAATCATATCCATCTTGTGATAATTGCCTTAAAAAAACTGATGAATTTTAGCAGTTGCATGTCCTTTCTTGTTTTTTGAAGTGTTGTTGCTTGTCCTAATCAATACAAAGAAAGCTGCAATCGTGTGGGGTTACATTGATTTATAAGTGGGTTTCTTCATATGCACTTCTGCAAGTTTTAAGTTTGGTAGTACCCCTCATTACTGTTAAATCTTTAGATCTAGCTACGACCTTAGGTAGAATAACATCTTATATATATATTTATATATATATATATATATATATATATATATATATATTATATCGTAGAAATTAAGCAAGTCAAATTACTGTCATAGTCCTAAAGTACTCTTACCATCCATGGCTTACCCACAAAGGTATTTGAGTAGAGGAGGGAGTGTTAGGACAGAATTGGGGCCATTAATGTTCCCCTTCTTTGCATCCAACTTGACCTACAAAATGTTTTGAATAAAGCTTGTATGCCGTCCATAGTTGACAGTTACAGTGCATCGTTAGGTAATTTTTTTTTATTTAATGATTAAAAAAGTGATTTTAAATGTATTGATATATTTTTTTAAAAATATTCAAATATATTAAAAAAATATGAAAAGAAAAATTAAAAAAAAAAAAGTGACTAGCGATATAAACGTGCGGTGCTACTCGAATGTTTTTGTGCTTGGGGCCATAATCTGGACCGTCAATATCCAACTGGAAGCATGCAGCACCATGACCAAAATTAGCCAAAAGATAGGCATGCATGTGATTTTTCAGATGCCATCTTGTATTCGGCCCCTTCAAAAAGTAAACTACATGCACTACATGACAGCATGGGTTGTCCAGTCTAGTCAAAGAGTATGTGGAGATTTACATTCACATTAATACCAAAACAACAGATTCATTTAAGTGCCCATTTTCCTAATTATATCAATACCCAAATTACTATTTCAATCTTCTCCTTTTCGTCTTAGCTGAAAAATATGAATCCAAATCCAATTTATTGATTTGTATTCTTCATTTTATTTTAATGCAATTATTGATTAAAGAAAACTCTTGTTGAGATAATTTATTATCAGTATCTACCCCACCCCTTGTAATTTTTTTTTAAAAAAATGCCTATCTTTTTATTACTTTTTCTCCCACTTTTTTCTAAGATAAACCAGACAAACACTTCTATCCTTATTTATTTATTATTAAATAAGGCTAAATCAGATTACCTTAAGGAGCTGAATTTCTATAAGGTCGAATCTTTGCTTGTCTTACGACTTATGTCATTTTGTTGTTTGCATTTCTACATCACTTAAGAGGTTATTATAGTTCCCTAAAAAATTTTACGTTTCAAGATCAAGAGATTTAGATGATTTTTCTAAGAAAATATAGAGAGATGAGAGTTTTTCTTCAACTTTTATACACTCTAAAATAATATATGTAAATCTTTATTTAAAGAGTTTTCATATGGAAAGATGCGATAGTGTCGGAGAGTTAATTAAAAACTTCTCACCCATGTGGACATAACATAGGTTATAGGGCTTACCCATTACCACAATTTATAATCAAATATTCATTAAAGTAAGACAAAAAGAGGTTTGAGTGTACCAACAACCCAAGAAACTCTGTTTTTTAATGGGCAAAATTTTTTTTATTAATAGTAAAGATAGGCAAAAGTTCAAGTAGACGAAACATACAAGAAAAAAAAAATGAATATGCAAGTGTCGAGTATTCTGATCCTTCGAAAAATAGTAAGTAAATATAAAATTTATATAAATAGATTAATATTTTAAAAATAATGTTAAGTTAAGAGTTGTATAAGTGCTGCATATAATTTTTTTTTATAAAATAAAATTTATTATTAAAATATATATATATATATATTCATTGTTACTCATTTTTTTCAAAGTTCTTTTTTTTTTTAATTTTTTAATTTTATTTTTTTAAAAGTTAGCCTATGGTTGCGAATATATGTCTAAAAAATATAAGCTAGAGTACTGAGTCAAGTGAGGAGTGACTGATTGAGAACAAAAGCACAACCACAACTCAACCGACCGCAACAGCTATCAACCGCTATGAACAGATCCAGAAGGAGTGAGAGGGACTCACCCTCCGACATTTTCTCCATTCTTTAAGCGATGGATTTCTCCTCCTCCTTCTTCTACTCCTCCTCCTGCTCGCTCCTCTTGCATTTGGGTCTCTCTGTCTCTCTCTCTTCCATCCCTAGCTAGGGTACTTCTCCGCTCCATCTGCCATTTGAATTTCACAATTCTACTCTTTATAATGTATTTTTGGTTGCCATAAGGTTACAATGACTGCATTGGTATCCATTGACGTGGTTAATTTTTCTTGGGGTTTTGGCAGTTTCCAACCGTTTTGCGGGACCGGAGATGGTGGTTTCCGAGCCACTTATGCCCGGTCAGGTGAGGTTTTATGCATGCTTTTGTGTCATATTCTCAATTTTCTGCTCATTTTTGGGTGGATGTTGAGAACATTGGACAGACATGGTTGAATCGAATGGTGAATTGGTAGTTGATATTATTGGCTAATAATGTGGTTCGGGCTGAAGTCTGTTTGAACCTCCTGAATTTTGTCGAGCATGCAATTTTTTATTTTTTATTCTTTCTGTCTGTTGTAACATTTTCTTGGAAATTAGAGAGCGAGCACTTTATCTTTAGAGGAATCCATTCATCATGTAATGTGCATATTATCATTTTTAAACTTACCAGTATTTTAGTGTTTATGTGTCTCTTAGCATGTGTAAGTTTTTGTTCAGATTGTTTATTTGCTTCTTCTAAATTCATGCCTTTGGTTCTACGGGGCAAATTTTTTCTTTTGATGGATTTATTGAAAACTCCAGATTAATATTCATGTTTTTGTTTATCTACCAACGGATCCATTCATGGTTCATTTTTTCCACTGTCAATTGGCATTTACCCATTCAGCTCATATAGGGTGCTTGTTAATTTGGTGGCTTGTATTTTTGAGAGAGAAAAGTCACCGCCTTATATCGTTAATAGTTTGTTCAGGCTAAATATTATTTGAGCAATTTCAGCTGGTGACGAAACTGGGTTCAATGATGGTAAATTGCTTACATGTAAACTGCAATAAAGAGCTAGCAACTTGGCCCTAAATAATTTAAATTTTCTCTTTCAAGTGACAATGAGCTATATTGAAGTCCTTTGAACTTGCCTCAAATTTGCTACACTCCTTGGATTCATGTGTATTGTTTTTCAAGATTTGCTGCCAATTTTGTTGAGATGTGTCCACAATACTGCTTCTTGCGACCACTTTAAAACAAGCCTGCATGGTGTGATGTTGAATATTTAAGACTTTTGCCTTCCTTTTTTTTGATTGGCACCGGGTGTCTGGAAACACCGCCCTGAGAGTGTGCCTTCCTTAATAGCAATTGGTTTTAGGTAGAGTTGCAGCTCACGGTCTGACAATTAGTATCAGAGTTAGAAGTCATTAATTCAATCTCAGGAGCATCATTGTAAGAGAGGGATTGTTGGATGTCCACAATAACGCTCTTTGCAACCGCTCTAAAAATAGACTCGTGGGCATGAGATTGAATTCTGTAAAAAACTTGAGTGCATCTTCCGCAATCCCAATTGGTTTTAAGATGCCATATTGCTTCTTCCTCAATCCCAATTCTGTAAGAGACGTCACTGCTTGGCAAATGTGCATGTCATGTTGCTTCTTGTGTTTTTTTTTTTCCTTACCCTTCCATATTAATTTGGAATTCCCCCAACAATTACATTTTGATGCTAGCCCAATGAACATCTGGTACTCATTATTTGGCTGCTCAATTTTTTGCCGTTGTTTTCCTAATCAACATCTATTCATTAGAATAAGTTTTTTTTTTTTTTTTTTCTTTTCATGTTATTTTCAGAATTTATTGAGGGACTATGTCCTCTTTATTGTTCTGTTTGCTTGTCTCTGTTTAGTTATTTTCACCTTTGACAAAATTTTTCCCGTTATTAATGGATATTCCTTAATATTTTCTAGGTGTCCTTTTTGCTTGGAATGGTACAAATTTTTGTCGCATGGATATACTCAGAGTTCCTTGAATATAGGAAATCTTCTCATCCTTCTAAAGTGTAAGTTTCTTCTCTCAACATGGGAGGCTACAGATTTTATGGATTGGGATTATTTGAATCTTTGGTGGTTTTGATTGGCTTCCAATTGCTTGTATGTTACATAGTTTAACCAATACTGAATTTGAATCTGCTTCCCTTTTCCCTTCTTTTACTTGTCCATAATTGTATACTTGGATTATGATACTATGGTTGGTGGCTATACCAAACCTCTTCTCTTTTAGAATGGTTGAAGGAGTCAAGCAGCTGCCTCGGAATAGGGCAAGAAATTTAGAGTTGTTTCCTTGCTAGTTTTCTTGCTCTATTGAGCAAAACTGCCTGTTAAAGATAAAGTGCAAGCAGAAGAGGCATCATCTTAGTTTGAAAATTGTATTTTTTGGTTGGCTAGCAGTTCACTGACTTAAAAATTTTCTAATATTTACTCTGATTTCTGCTAATTGTTTATCCCATATGATCACGTTTTGATGCCAATGTAAAGTAAAAATCTCCACTTTAAAACTCTAAACAAAAAGTAAGCTTCTGATTGTGCATTGAAAAAGAAATTTGAAGGTATAAAAGCCTCTCTTAATGGGTCTTGTCTAGAATTGGGGAAACTCAATCCCTTCCTACCAGTTTATGTTCCTTTAGCATCATTTTTCTTGGCACCCAAGCAGAAAGAAACCACCTTTAACCCCAAAGCTGAAAAGTGAGACAAATCAATTGTGAGGAAAAGAAACTGAAACCCATGTTTCTAATTCCTATACTCCTTGAAAAAATAATCCAAAAACAGAACATGGTTAAGAAACAGTATTAGGGAGTACACCGATTGAGGGACAGTGCTGAGGCAACACTAGGTGAAATCCTAGGATGACAATGCATCACATTGACAGAAAGTGTGGGGGCCCATATTGTGGCTCTATGGTGGTCCAAATAATTTGTGGAATACAACAAAGGGTGGGATCATTTATCAGTACTGCTATTATCTTTTGGCCGTTAAAAAGGCATTGAGAGAGAGAGAGAGGGAGGGGGTTGGTGGGGGAGAGAGAGAGAGAGAGAGAACTAACAGATCCTACTAATTTTATTCTTTATACCATGTGTCTCAATTTAAAAGGGTTTGATCTCCATTTGATGCTGCAATTTCTAAGTTTTATTGAAATTGGTTTCCTAATATTTAATTTAGTGCTTAATTAAGTCTCATCTTCTGTTTGATATATTTTCAAAATTTACGAGATTGTTAATCATGAAATTGAGAGGAAGTTTTAATGTTACTTTGGATAGAATATTCTCTGATGATAATTTTTATGGGTTGCAGTCATTCAGACATTAATATGGTTGAATTGGGGAAGGAGACAATCAAAGAAGATGATCGGACTACTTTGCTGGAAGGAGGTCTCACAAGATCAGCATCTGCAAAGTCTCATAGTTCATCAATAAAAACGAATCTAATTAGGTCACTTACTATGTTTCATCCTAATTGACTTTCATTTTTTTATTGTCTTAAGCGTTCTTACCTTCTGCTCCTTCATGTTTTTAGGTTCCTGACCATGGACGACTCCTTTTTGCTAGAAAATAGAGCAACTTTAAGAGCAATGTAAGTCACAATCGTTTTTATTGAGATAAAAAACTTAGCCTCCTCTCTTTCTTATATGACATTACACTCACGTAGGTCTGAAGTGGGTGCAATTCTGCTGTATTTCTACATATGTGATCGTACAAATTTACTGGGAGGATCTACAAAGGTGCTTTTGTCTTTGCTTTTGACTATGTTTCTTTAGTCCTATCCATGATTCTGTTTAGGATAGTTTTTATCCTCGGATGCTACCCCAAGATATTATGATGCATAATTATCTCCACAAGGCGCCTTTTTTCCTATATAATTCTGGATACTTGTTCTTTTTTTCATGAGTATAGTACTGCTTCATTCCTGTCAATCTACAAGTTATGACAACTTACTTTTTGATGACATGAATTTTCATTTGGTAAAACATTAGATAATAGTAGAACATTAACTTTTTGGGAAAATCACACTTTACAGTCTTTACCCCCTCAAACTACCATTCTTTTTGCAATATGACTACAGAACTACCAAAGTTGTGATTTAGCCCCCCATTTTGTAAATAAGTGATGTAACATGATCTTTAAGATTTGATCTTAAAGAAGGGCTAAATTACAGAGAGTGGTAGTTTGGAGAGTAAAGTTGTTCAAAGGGGTTGATTGTAATTTTCCCTACTTTTTTCTTTTCTTGTATACTGTATTCTTAAAATTCAGATGATGATACACACCATTGGCAGGAATATATTACTAAGAATTTTGATAATCTTTGTCAATTCTTTCCTTGGGCAGAAATACAATCGTGATCTTTTCCTCTTTCTCTACATTCTCCTCATCATAGTTTCAGCAATGACTTCTTTGAAGAAACATAATGATGTGTCAGCATTCTCTGGAAAATCCTTACTTTACCTCAATCGGCATCAAACTGAGGAATGGAAAGGATGGATGCAGGCAAGTAGTCTTCAAAGCTCACAACTTGTGATTAGTAGTAACGTTTAACTTTCACTTGGGAAAAGAAATCTAAGTGCTTTCATTCTTTTGTAGTATGCGATCTTGCATTACTTGTGTTCCTATGTCTGCGAAACTGCTTAATTTACCTTCAATTATAATTGTTTTTTCTAACATCGTAAAACTTTCTTACCTGTGGTCTATTTTATTTCATTCCAGCCATGCATTTTGGTTTGGATAATAAAAGCTACTGAGAAATTGTGAAACTATTTGATTTTGGTTTTTCTTTTATTGGAATGTTAAGGTTTTGATAATGCAGCAACCTTTTGGGATTGACATCAGTTTAATGTCCGAAGTGGCATCTACATTTCTTTTTATGTTTTTGCAGGTCTTATTTCTAATGTACCATTATTTTGCTGCAACGGAGATATACAATGCAATACGTATCTTTATTGCTGCATATGTTTGGATGACTGGATTTGGCAACTTTTCCTATTATTACATTAGAAAGGATTTTAGCATTGCACGCTTTGCTCAGGTAATAGACCGTATAACCATTTAACTCAAACAATCATTGACATAGTCTTTTCTTTGCTTTCTTTTCCTTGTATGTTTTTAATCTAAGATCTTCTAAGTCGTCATTTATATTATGCAGATGATGTGGCGGCTAAATTTCTTTGTAGCATTTTGTTGCATTGTTCTGAACAATGACTATATGCTGTACTACATCTGTCCAATGCACACGCTTTTCACATTAATGGTGTATGGAACCCTTGGTATCTGTAACAAGTACAATGAGATACGCTCAGTGATGGCTGTGAAGATTCTTGGATGCTTTCTTGTGGTTATCTTGATTTGGGAAATTCCTGGAGTTTTTTACATATTCTGGCGTCCACTAGCCTTCATTTTAGGTTAGTAACCAATTTTGTGTTGCCTTTTGTCCTTTATTTTTTACTTGCTCCTACATCAATACTAATCTGAAATTTAGCCAGTCATTTCATGGTTCAGCTAGTCAGCTTCTTTAGTTTAGTACTTTATGTGAACTTTGCCGAACTTAGAGAGTCCCCAACTTGTACTTGGATTTAAAGCTTTAGTTTGTGGGCTTCAGGTTTGGGAGCGATTTGATTAGAGTGATCTAGTCGGTTTGCTTATCAGTGTTATCGCCCTTTAACTTCGATCGTTCACCACCTTCCTCTTAATGTGAATTTATTTATGGACTCATATTCTGTGTAATAATACTGGTGAAGACATTTTGTATGGATTTAATATGATAAATTGGATTTTGTTAAGCTTACTCCTGTGGTAAAAGTTAAAGGTATTTTTTAGAATAAATATATGATTATGCGTATACCTACTGGCTTCATATGTGTAACATTACTTTTAATGACAGGTTATACTGATCCTGCAAAACCAGATCTCCCTCGCCTGCATGAATGGCATTTCAGATCTGGACTTGACCGGTATATATGGATCAATGGAATGATATACGCATATTATCACCCCAATGTAATTTCTTGAATGTCTGATCATCTGGTATTTCTTGCTTTCTTGGTGTGCCAACCACTAAAAGTTTCAAATACATGAACATGCTAGATTGAGAAATGGATGGAGAAATTGGAGGAATGTGAGATCAAAAGGAGAATCTCCATCAAAGCAAGCATTGTTGCAGTTTCTTTATTTGTGAGTTGCCTGATTTTGTGACGACAGTACACTTAATATCTGTTTACACATTATTGTTTATCTATTGTTTTTGTTGTCTTTTATTTCATTAAATTTTTTTTCCAGGTTGGTTACTTGTGGTATGAATGTATTTATAAGCTGGACAAGGTTACATACAACAAATACCATCCCTACACATCGTGGATTCCCATAACGTGAGTATTGATTATTTACTTTATTTTTCCCATTCTAATGTTACTTTCCCATATAGCATGTGCAATCAAGTAACACTTTCTTGTTCATCTTCCAGCATCTTACTATTTGCCTTCTTTGTGATATCAGAGTTTATATTTGCTTGCGAAATTTCACTCAGCAGTTTCGGAGTTTCTCTTTGACTCTCTTTGCGTATGTTCTCTTATCTGTACAATTGAACAATTTAATACTTGAACCACCCCCTTTACAGGAATATTGAATGGCTTTTTGTATACGAACTTGAATGTATTCTGCTACCGTATTTTGAGGTTTCTTATTTTTCCACTTGGTATTATTAGGTGGCTGGGCAAGATTACTTTGGAGACCTATATTTCTCAGTTCCATATCTGGTTGAGGTTTGTAAATTTATTCATTTCGTTTATATTTCACCAATTTGCCAAGTGCTACGTTATACTAACATTATAATAAATCTGTGTTTATTTATTTTGAAAACATCTTGCCATTTTTCAAGTCTTGATGTATGTTGTATTATATAAGTCCGTAAGCTCATGTAACCATTATTGGGAGTAAATTAATACTATGAATTCAAAAACATTTCGTTAGTTTTACTTTTTGGATGTGGTATTTAAGCTTTCTTCTTAAAACTTCCAAGAAGTACTTGAAAATTTCATTTTTCATTATATAAATTAATATCAAAGCAAAGGTCATGTCCCTTCCCAAGTCTAAATAAAAAGAAGGGGGAGAATCCAAGGCACTGAGTACAGGTGGATATCTATCTTTTCCTTGTCTCACTTCTTCTGGCATTACCAGGGAAAAGTCAAAAAAATCCACTAAAATGCAAATGCACGGATAAAGAAATTGATAAGAGGCAAAATGCTGAGTTGAGTTTCTAACTTCCCTATATGCATCTGCAGATCAAGCGTGCCTAATGGACAGCCTAAGTGGCTTCTTTCTCTTGTCCCAGAATATCCCATGCTTAACTTCATGCTTACTACCGCCATTTATGTCCTTGTAAGCATATTTCTTCTTGACCCTTCAATTCTTCATATGCCACTAGTACCAACCATGACCCACTTTTGTTGCATTTTTTTGCTACTCTCTGGACTTGCTTATGCAGGTATCTCTTCGGATTTTTGAATTAACTAATACACTGAAGACGGTTTTCATACCCACAAAAGACAACCAGCGGCTGCTATATAATTTTCTTGCTGGGGCTGCCATTTTCCTGTCGTTGTATTTCATCTCATTCATTCTTCTTCACATCCCTCATGCATAGGTAATCCTCTTCATGGCACTTAATTGTTTTTAGAGAGAAATCTCATACTTGGGATTTGTGAAGGGCTTTTATCATAATTGTGGGTAAGAGATTCTGGTATCTAATATACACAAATTTTTTTAGAGGATCTTTTAATTCTCTTACACCCACATACGATGATCACTAATTGGAAGTAGTCTTACAGGCCTGACAAATCAAGACTTAGATAGAGCTCCATAGATATTTCCAAACCATTGAAGTGGGAATTAAATAAGGGGACTTTGGAAGATGCTGGTTGCAAGTCTAGCTGCCAAAGCAAATTTTGCAATTGATTGCTGTTATCAGAGCTGAAAGTAGAAGTTGATATGCATTGCAACGTGTGTCAGAGTGCAGGAAATGATAGTAAATATTCTTTCTTTTTTTTTGGCCTTTCTGTAATATTTGTAATTGCCGCATATAAATTCGCTCTCTATCTTGTTCAATCATTTTTTTGGTAAGTATCTTGTTCAATCATTGAAGAAAATGTAGGTTCCTGTGGCATATAATTACATGTCTAGCATCAAAGAAATGCAAATAATAATACTAATGAACTTTGATTGTCTTGGAGCATATACGAACTTGGTGTATTCAAATAGGAAATATTTTTCCGTATATTCTTGAAACATTTCTCTGGATCTTTACATACACTTTCTCGGAAAACTTCTTCCCTTGATCTTAGCTCCGGCCTATGTTGTTGCATGCATAAACTCCCTGTGCATAAGATAAGATGGGTATCAATCGAAGTTCGGCTAGATTAGTGTATGTATGTATTGAAGCATGCAATTGAAAAAGCAAATGGGTAGATGTTAAGGGAAAATATGCATGGTGCCATTGTAGAAGCCAAGGATTCTCTTGCTTCTGAAGGTCTTGGTCATGTTGGCTTCAAAGGAGTAGGCCTAGGTTTCAGATGTGCCTCTAGTTCGTTTAAAGCTTGGATTTTAAGGCGGTTGTAAAAGAGAGCCGCTTTGAACAGGACGCGGTGCAAAAGGTGCCGGAGATCAAAAGAGAGATAACCACACCGGACTTCGGCAGCCTTGCACTGCAATGAAGATTGACAGAGAGTGACTTCAATGTCCTTGAGAGAGCGACGGGCTTGAGGACAGCTCGATGTCAAAGGTGAAGGGAAGATGTAAAAAGACTTATCACTTGTATTCGAGTATAAGGTAAAAATAATAGAAAGATGACGTGTCCTCCTCTCCCATTAGGGATGTGAAATTCGCCTTCACACCACGTGGTTTGAAGGTTTTCCCAAATAGAAATCGGGCCCAAACGAAGCACATCTGTGGTAAATTCTACCAAACCTTTTACCATACGTTTCATGAATTTTTTAAGGACCAAAAAGCCTTGGATTTGCAGCAAAAGTCTAGGCAGTTTGTTGCTTTACACTTTCTATGCAATCTTGAGCATATCATTGATAATAAAATTAGTGCCCGATTAGTTATCAGGTTACCAAAAGTCGAAGCACAATGGTGAAAATAGGCATCTAATAACATCTGCCTTTTAGTTTTGGTCAATCTCACCCACTACATACAGTACTAGTGTTGACAGCCACTGAAGTTTTGAAATTCTTACTCTATTCAAGTGTGAACAGAAACATAAAATAATAAAAGTGCAGACAATGTTGAAATGCCATTTCAGAAAACAAGCTCCTGATAATCAGGCTTAGCTGCTCCAACTCGGTAGTTATTTTTTTTATTTTTAAAAAAAGAAGACGTATCCCATAATTTATTATTGTTCATTAACTTATCCTTTGACCTCTTTTCTAGTAGTAATATAAGTTTCTTGGCCACAAACAAAAAGTTAGTCGATCTCTTTGTTAATTACACTAAAATAAAGAGTGAGCCTGTAGGAATTTTGTACGAAATATGAGAATGACCTCATTGTTTTCCTCGTAGGATTTACACTCTAATCATCCACAAACAATGAACTTCTTTGCAAGAATGAAACTCTAAAATACCTTGCCACCACCCTGTCATCCAATGAAAGAAACCAGCACGTCAGTTTGTCAGGAATTGGGTGTAATTAGCCGGCAAATTATATCCCCTAGAGTGCACAATTCAAGTTTCAACTATAACGACCTTGTCCACCAAGGCATGTGATCACCACACACACACACACACACACACACATATGTATATTATACATAATGTGTATGTGTGACTATCATGTATTTGGGGACACCTGCTAAAAAACAAACAGGTGTCCTCATCCCCTCACATACTTTGTAGCCTTTTGATTAAGGCGTCACTCCAGCCCCCTTGGAAAATTGGTTGAGAGACATAGCAAAGAAGGATAAGCAACCCAATAATACATCATTGTGCTATTTAATGATAGTAATTAACTAGTTGTTCATCAGAAGACATATGAATTTAATTACACAATATTCATCTTAACCACATATACAGTAAATTATTTTACAAGGAAATTGACATGGCCGGCTGCATTGAGTTTGAGTGGGGTAAGAATTTTTAAATAATATAGACTATGACAACTTTTCAAGAATAATTTAGAACATCCCAATCCCTTTCAAAACACTCAAAAGTGTTGCAAGAAATGGTAGAAATAATATAAGGAAATGTTTATTGCACCGCTACAAGCCTACACCTATTAACTACCAAAATTGCATCTTTTAAATGCTTCGTTCTCTCTCTCTCTCTCTCTCTCTCTCTCTCACACACACACACACACACACATCTTTGAAGCTTCTTGATATTCAACATGGGAGAAGCTCAGGAAGTGCAGCTCCACATCATGAGTAAGTGTTCAGGTTTTCATATATTAACTAGCAAGAGAGAAGTTTCTTATCTTCATTTTTTTTAATTAGTTAAAGTTGTTAGAGGAGGATAAATTTAGTTTGATTTGGCAGGGTTTACAAGAGCTCTGTTTCTATTTCTAGTTTACTTCAGTAATGATAGAAACAGACAGATAATTCAAAACTGTCTAGCAGTAGAATTGCTGAACATGCATCAGCTTTGACTTTGAGTGAGATGTTGTATCACATATGAATGTGGGTTTTAAGTTTTGAAGAAAGAAATCCTTTGTGTCCCCAAAGAACAAGTTATGTGCATTTTCTTTTCAGTTTTTTGGAACTTGTAGACCATAAGAGGTACCAATCAAGGAAATAACATATAGATGGAGATGCTGCCTATATATCTAGGTACCCTGGGCTAGAAAAGACCTCTATCACCTAATCATTTTTCAGAAAAGAAAGGGAAGTCAGAAAGAGAGAACCGAAACTATGTTGTTTCTAGCTTGAACCTAGGTGGTGGAACATAAGATATGGCACTGCTCCAGCAGTTAGAATTTCATAGTACTCCTGGTCAACAGAGCAAAACCTTTCTTCTATAAATTATAATACAATTTGAGGGGGAAAAACAAAAGCCTCAAGACCATGCTGAAGTCCAAGAAACTACAGCGTTTATTGGAACAAGGAATTGTGTGTACAACTTGAATTTCTCATGTTTACTTGGCGTGATTTGAGGAGAACGGAAAAGAGGCTTTTTGGAATTTAATTGAGAGGTATACCAACAGGTCTATAAAAAGGGAATATCGCAGCATCGAAGACCAAAAACATTTAATACCTCACTAGTAATGGATTCTTGGGTTCTGATGTAGATCAGTCTAGAGACATCATCCACTTGAATGAAAGATCCTTTCTAAGAACACCAAAACATGTAACTTAAGAGAAAATATAAGAACATCCCGGATTGAGTGTGCAAAACAGTCTGTCATATACCTTTTTTTTGGGGGGAAAAGTCTTCTCACGCTGTTCCTCAAATTTGAATGCCTTAGTTGGAGAGAAGGACATATGTAGTGGACTCTACAACATTTCTTACTATTGTGTGGATTTTTTGGACAGCCTAATACTCAATAATTATTGTACAGGGCCCATTCCATATCAATCTCTCTTCCACTTGATATACTCAGTTCGGATAATAGCTAAAACATACCTTGATCTCCTTTTTGATACTGTACTAATCCTTTTGCTGTGCTCCTAGCAACTGAGATGGCCAAACAAGCAAACTCAACTGAGCAAATGCATGCCAGCAGCCTATCAACAATTGGCAAAGAAAGAAACTATAAGAGGTGGCTCCGAATGGCCATATATACACTCTTTCTCCTCTTTGGGCAGTCATCAGCTTTAATACTGGGAAGATTATATTATGCAAAAGGTGGAAAAAGCAAATGGTTAGGAACCCTTGCGCAGCTTGGAGGCTTCCCACTCCTCCTTCCCTACTACTTCATCTCAGCACCCAAAAGCAAACCCCCCAAAGTAGAAACAGTCCTCTCAAAACCACCCTCAGCCTTGACACTTTCAACAGTTTATGTATTCCTTGGCCTACTTGTAGCAGTAGATTGCTTCTTGTTTTCAACTGGGCTAATGTACCTTCCAGTCTCTACTTACTCCCTCATTAGTTCCTCAACATTGGGGTTCAATGCTTTATTCTCCTTCTTCCTCAATTCCCAAAAGTTCACTCCTTTCATACTCAATTCTCTAGTCCTTCTCACCATATCCTCCATCCTCCTTGTTCTTCAAACACATTCTGCAGACCTCACAGCTGGAGTCTCCAAAGGGAAGTATATAATTGGGTTCATTTGCACACTTGGTGCATCTGCTGGATATGGGTTGGTGCTTTCCCTCACACAGCTTGCCTTTAAGAGGGTTCTGAAAAGGGAGACATTTTCAGCAATCATGGACATGATAGTTTACCAATCACTTGTTGCAACCTCAGCTACTTTGGTGGGACTTTTTGCCAGCGGAGAGTGGAAGGGTTTAAACAGAGAGATGAAGGAGTTTGAACTGGGGAAGGTCTCATATCTCATGACTGTGATTTGGACAGCCATATTGTGGCAGGTTTTCTCTGTTGGTTGCATGGGATTGGTATTTGAGGTTTCTTCCCTCTTCTCCAATGCCATAAGTGTTCTGGGTTTGCCTATTGTTCCGGTCCTTGCCGTGATCTTTTTCCATGACAAACTTGGTGGAATAAAGGTGGTCTCCATGGTGTTGGCTATTTGGGGCTTTATTTCGTACGTCTATCAGCAGTACCTTGACGATTATCAGCCCAAGCCTGAAGATAGAAATTCCAATGAAGTTTCCGATTAATGCTTCCCAACATGGAGAGGTTGATGGATGAATAAGGTTCCTTTTGTTTTAGGCTGCAATCTACAGTGCTGATAAGACACATGCTTAGATCAATGTGAGGCTGATGCAAGTAACACTTTTATGCTTATGCATGGAACGATTATTAGTGGAAGACGAGCAGATGCCCTTATCCCTATTAAATGTATCGTTAAATTATTTTTTTGCTATGTAATTGTTATATTGAAAATGATCCTTGTCCTAATTTGATAATACTAGTTAAGAGAGAGACCAATAAAATAAATAAAATAGGGACGGCATTCATAAATTGTTTGAAAATATATGGAAATGTAA
The DNA here is from genome assembly GCA_011037825.1 of Carya cathayensis. NCBI lineage: Eukaryota > Viridiplantae > Streptophyta > Magnoliopsida > Fagales > Juglandaceae > Carya > Carya cathayensis. The sequence continues at coordinate 2,318,364 of QGSO01000186.1, forward strand.
CACAAAAAAGGGGAAGGTATCACTTTTTTGGGATAAATAATCAAAGATTAAACGGAAGGCATCACATATAGCCCAACGAAAGAGAATCATGAAAGTGTCATGATACAAGCAACAACCAACCAACCTGAATAGATTTTGGACATTAAGTTCCCATCACTTTCTCCTTTAAACAATGTATATTTATGTAAAGAACATATCTGGACTAATTCCCAAGCAGGCCGGAATAATTCTTTCTTTTCAACATGATAGAGATTATAAACTGAAATCATAAATTTTTTGAACTCTGGGTTATCGAATGTACAGCAGAAAAGTAGTTCTCCCTCTTCCTCATGGCCTCAATTCACAAAACAATTAGTCCACATTACCATACACTATCTAGTGAGCAACTCTAGTTGGACAAAGAGAACATAGGTAGGCTATAGATAAAAATGGCAATCTTGACTGCATTGCAAAACTTGGAGGTTGAAGAGAATTATACCAATGTTGACAGCTGCATTTGATAAACTACATGAGACAACCAACATAGTGAGCTCGTGGATATTGTCTCTGCAGTTGTGGCCACTGCACAAAGAACTGATCCGCTATTCGTAATTTGTAAAGAAGCAAGCCACTTAATGAGAGCCTTCTCACTCTTGCTATACTCTCAACGTAGAAAACAGATGACCATCTAACCCCCACAACCTGCAGTCAAGGTTAAAAGGTTAACTCCAACATCATCTTATAGAAAACGACGAGACAAGAGGCAAAAAGGCTTAATCCATCCACACCTTGAAAAAGAATGCAATTGCACACAGTGGAACACAAGTCCCTGGCCCATTGCAGAGAATCTGAGGTTATGCAAAAAGTTAATTACAAATTAATTAACTATCCCAGAAATGCCCATGTGTGGGTAACGTGTACAAAACATAAATGTCTGGGAGTATAAAAATGGATAGAGAGAATACCACTTGGGGTCTAATTTTAGTCATTAACCAGAGTGCATGAGCCATAGCAGCTAAAGTTGTCCAAACAGAGGTGAAATATGATTGACCAACTTCCCTACTTCGATAGATCTGCATGAACTGAGCAGTTTGAACCTCCTTGACCCCATTCTGCAGTAGAAACCATTTCAAAAAAGAAACTTTTGTTGGCAAACCTGCAACAATCAAATAAAAATAAAATGCAGCGCAGAACTAACTCTCAATGAGAAGCACATTATTTGCTTACTTCCTATGGCAACAAAGTTGGAAACACTGACAAACTATGTTCTCTAACTCATTTATTTTTCGTCCGGACCATTTTTTTCTATAATATTTCACTTCTTCAACGGAGTGTAAATAAAAAGCTAGAGAAATTGGATGAAAAAAGATACAGGTCAAAACCAAAAGTGCATAACAACAAGGAACCTATGCACTCAACAAATCCTGCAAATATTGTGAAACTGCTATATAAGGCTGAAAAGGTACTGATAACAGAGGACTATTACCAATATTCTAACCGTTGCTCTTTAACTATCTTAGGGGTTCATGACTCCTTAACAAAAAAATTATCAACAATCAAGCCTAAAATGCTTCCCACTCCTCTCACTTTATAAGTACAACTAAAAAACCGTTTACCTCCTACCACATACTCTCAATTCCAACAATGATAACACTTCTTGAATATATACATATATGTAGTTGTATATTAACATCTAAGAATGGACTCTATCTAACCCCCAACTTCGACCTGTCCATGTATCATTGAAGAACTCACATTTAAGACTAAAATATGCAGAAGTGCAGAACGATATATCACTACTTACCTCATCAACCAAGTTGTTCTCCAGCGTGCGAGCTTTTTGGAGGCTCATATTATCAGTAGCGGCAGCAATGTAGAATCTAGGACTAAACCTTTCTTTTTGCAGCACCAACAACAGATTAATCATCTCAGCCGTGTGACCCCCTACAATGGAAATAACAGCCAATAAATAACGACTCTAGTTTACATCGTGAATCAGTAATGAAACCAGCTCCATGGCCCACCTGAACCTAAAACAATGAGGGTACTGAGAGCTCCTGGAGCTTCTGTTCGAAGAGGTTTGCCACTCCGGTATATAACATACAGGACACGAAACAGCATCAAGGTGAGGCTAATGATGGCGAAAGTAATGGCAACTTCTCCATTGCCTTTCTCCATTTGTGAATAAAGAAGAATTCTACCAAAAAAAAAAAAAAAGTAACAATTGGAAAATCAGATTTGTAATTCTGATTAAATTCCAAATTAGACCATGGCATCAATTTCACACTTCACCAGAAATTCAAATCCATTGAAGAGAATGGCAAACGATAACAGCGAATCTGAAAAAAATCAACGGATCTATACGAATATCTTACCAGAAAAATATGCAGCGTGGCAGAGGAAAAACAAGAGAGATTCGAACAAGAAGCTTTGGACTTTGGAGGAGAGACTAAACGGCGTAACATTGGTGTTGGATAGAGATGAATGACGTGTAACGTATTGACCTTTGGATTGATTTTATATACGTGGCTATCATCCCGGCAAAAAGCGGTTTAAACCGGTGGAGGTGAGCCGAGCCGCCCATTCTCTAGAGTCCGGTCCGGGACGGTCCGTTTCAATTCTTGATGGTCCAGACGTCCAGTAACATTCGTGGTGTCCGTCATGCTGTGGGTGCCGCTACACGTCTTCTGTAGTGAAGCGTCCGTAATTTTTCCTTCATGACCGTCGGCGGGTTTGTCTCTCCACTTGTTTTTTAGTTTTTTTATTCTATTTGAGAATTCGTTGTCCATTATTATCTGAAAAATTATCCACCGTAAGAGAACTTTAAGAAAATTGATTTTTCAATAATACTTAAATACATTTATTTATAGTACAAATAATCAACACAAAGAAAATAGAATAAATGCTACGTATAGTCATAAAGTATATAAATGCTGCATAATTATTATGAAAAAGTGTGTGATTCATTATTTAAAAATTAATTTTTTTTTCCATAGAAGTATCATATTTTCTCATTTTTTCTATAAAGATTGTACGGTATTTGTGCACTCTATAACTGTAAATATCATTTTTCAATAATATAATTCCCCATCAATTATGTGACTTAAAATCCGTTGTTTCAAGACTCATTTCCTTTCATATCTCATCAAAATGGAATTAGTAGAACAAAAACTTGAGAGAAAATTAGTACAATGGGATTGACAAATTTTTAAATTGGTCTTTGGTATTAATTTTTTTACAACGGTTTTTGAATTAATACCCATATATTAAAATGAATAATGGTACATATACTTACAATTTACTTATAATTTTACGTGTAAGACTCATTTTACCAATTTCATAATTTTCAACATATTAATAGGTGACACGTGTAGAATTAAGTTTTTTGTACATTTTTCTTAAGTACAATTAGCATTTTTGTATTAAAACAGTCAATCCAAGCTTTTAGATTTCATCAATTCATTATGGGGATCTTTGGAAACATTTTTCATCCTATCTCATTTCATCTTATCTTATTTCATCTCAAACATCATTCAAACATAAATATTAAAAAAAATTTTCAAACTAATAATTACAACTTTATCAACTTTTCAAATAAAAAATAAAAATCAATTCACATTTTTCAAATCACAAAATAAAAATTATATTTTAACTATATTAATATTTTTTATTCAACTTTTTCTCTCTCATTTCTCAAAACCCAATTAATATTTATCTTAAACTATCTCACTAATATTCACAAACTATTTATGAAATTTTCATCTCATTTCATTTTTCAAGCATTCCTTAATAGAATTTGCCGATATGGTACTTACTTACCCCCTCATGATCAAGACGTACAATCACAAACAAATTAAATAAGTGCCACACATACACCAAAAAAAAAAAATTACTATAATTATTTTCTGTTTAGTAATTGCAAGAGTATTTAACTATGTATACATAACGAAATTCAACTTTTTTCTAACAACTTGCTAAAATTATTGGTTAAGAGCCCATGGTAATTCTTTATCCATAACAAATCTCCGCTCTAAGATCGAGTTATTAGCATGAAGTTATATTATATATTAGCAAGAAGTTATTAGCATGAAGTTATACTATATACTATATTCTTATTCCATTTTTATTTTATTATTATGTTGACGTAGAATTGTTTATTATTCTTTAAGAAATACTCAAGCCACCAAGTCATTATGTAAAAATAATACTACAAATTGATAAGATTTAAGATAATTTGTTAGATTGTAAAGTTATTTTTATTGTAAAACAAATACGATAAATAATATAAAATCAACTACTCATTTTATAATATTATATTTATATAATCTTTTGGTAGCCGACTCCTCTTTATCTTTATAAATTTTTCTTAAAAAGCAAGAAGCTGATTTGAGGTTTATACATAATGACACCATTGACACGTCAGCAAAATAGAAAGACGAGTAGGATGAGAGTGTATAGCATTTTCCTGCATCCTTGATCACTTCAATTTAAAAGTTTAGTCGCATCCTTGAGGCGTTGTTGCAAAGATTTTTCTTCAAAGTTGAAACTACTGAACATCAGGAAAAACAACTTTCAGATCACTGTGAGAATAAGCAGGTAGAGAGCTATATTAATTAAAGAAAATCTCCCCAAGTATCTGTGTCCAAAGACTATGGACTTGGTCGATTTTACGCTACTTGGGGCATGGCGATTACACATCAGAATTTATGTTAATAATGTTCACCAGAGGTGAGCTAACCCAGACCATCATAGATACTGGGATCAAGATTCAAGAAACCAAGTTTCCATGGATAAAGTAACAACTCGAAATCATGATTTTTCATGGTTCTGATCTTGAGAATCTGGACAATTAGCAGTTTATATGGAAAGATGTCACCAACTTTTATGATCATAGGTACTACTAGAACACAAAACTCAGATCAAGCTCTCCATTGATTTTTTCAAACAAACAAATAATTACATCGCCAACATCAGTCTAAAAGGAAAATTTGACATTTCTTTTACAAAGCTCACTTTCCAGGGACAAAGTTTGTGGCATATGCCCAGGCATTGTTGTTCACGGGGTCTGCAAGGTGGTCAGCCAGGTTTTCCAAGGGTCCCTTCCCTGTCACAATGGCTTGCACAAAGAATCCAAACATGGAGAACATAGCCAATCTACCATTTTTGAGCTCCTTCACCTTCAACTCGGCAAAAGCCTCCGGGTCATCAGCAAGACCAAGTGGGTCAAAGCTTCCACCTGGGTAAATTGGATCGGTTACCTCACCTAGTGGCCCACCGGCAATACGATATCCCTCGACGGCACCCATCAAGATAACCTGTGTAGCCCAGATGGCCAGGATGCTTTGTGCATGGACCAAGCTTGGGTTGCCCAAGTAGTCAAGTCCACCCTCACTGAAAATCTGTGCTCCAGCCTTGAACCAGACAGCCTCTCCGAATTTGACTCCATTGCGAGCCAAGAGTTCAGGGAAGACACATCCAAGGGCTCCAAGCATTGCCCACCTAGAGTGGATCACTTCGAGTTCGCGGTTCTTGGCAAAAGTTTCTGGGTCAGCTGACAACCCAGCAGTGTCCCAACCATAGTCACCTGGAAATTCCCCGGTAAGGTAAGACGGGGGCTCTCCAGAGAATGGACCCAAGTACTTGACACGGTCTGGACCATACCATGGGCTTCCAGAGGAAATAGACTTGGCGGCGGTTTTCCTCATGCTGACACGACCAACACCGAGCTCAGGGGTTGATGGAGCAAGCTGCACTGCCTTGCCAGCGAAAGATGGGGAGGAGAGAGCCATGGTTGAGGCGGCCATTGTTGAATCAGAAAGAAAGCTTTGTTCTTGAACTTCTGGCGGTGGAAATGAGTCGTTATTTAATACCATATATATAGTAGGTTTTGAGCTAGGCTTCTTATCTTGTAATATCCAAATCTTCAACCCCATTGGTCGTTCAAGATCTTGCTCTTGTTTTTCTTTGTGACACATGGCACTCTCTAACCCACCAATCCTTGGTTTCAATTTTGCAATTTCCAACCAATGCAGGCGCAACACGTGTAACCTTCAGATTACACTCACCAGATATTTGAATATTATTTCAATAGAAACTTTAACATCTCTGCAGACTTTGTAAGTTAGTGCAACAGATGTATCATTCATGATGTGCAAAGTCGAAACTTCACGCATTATGTGTAGGAGATTTTTCTTTAGAAATATGATGGTCATGTGGGTTGGAATGGACCACGTACAAAACAGAAATATCTTATGGCTGCAGTATTTTTATTTTATTTTTAATTTGATCTAATTTATGAACAATTATTATTATTATTTTCTCCATCTCGTTCTTCCAGTTCCACTTAGAAGACTATGTGCAATCCTAATCTAAACTAGAAAGCCGAGATTTCCTGGAAATTGGATTTTTTTTAAAATTTTTTTAAAGTAATAATGAATTATAAATCTTTCCATTGTCTATAATTTATTAGAGAAGTCAAGCATGTTGTTGAAAATATATACATATATAAATATATATATATATATATATATATTTAACCAAAGAGGGCGGCGCCTCTAACCTTTATTAAAAAGATCCCCACAGAAGGAAAACCTTATTATAACAAAACAAAACAATCACCAATAAACAAACAAAACAAAACCAACCCTCGTTTAAACTCTAACATGTGGTAATCCAATCTTATCCGACTGAAGCATACCTTTCAACTTACGTGGCAAAGAAGCATAACCAACAAATCTACTATTATGTGTTAGAATAATTTTAAATATGGGCTACAATTGATTGCATGCTTAATAAAAACGGGTTAGATATAAATAGCTCATAATGGTACTCTGGTTAAACCCATTAAGTTAAAGTGATCATTATGAAGTTTATTGTACCTTAGTAAATAGGATTAAATCCTATTTAATTTAAAGGTACATCTACTAAAGAAGACTCAAAGCAAACTAAGGCCAAGGAGGTACCTGCCGAGTTCTTCTTTAGTAGATGTACCTTTAAATTCCTTGTGGATTTAGTCAGCTTTTCTCTTATACAGTCCACACAGGTGTTAAAATCTGAAAAATCTAGGGAATGAAGTATCTCAACTTTTATTAATCTTTCCATTCTTTCTTTTGAAACGTGCCCTAATCTCTTGTGTCACAACATAGAAGATGATTCACAGATTTATCATTAATTAGATAAACATATCCATAGCGTGAGAAATCATCAATAAAGGTTATGAAATACTTATTTCCACATATGGTAGAAGATAAAGGCCCACTAATGTCGGTATGTATTAAGTCCAAAATGCCCTCACTTCTAGTAGAACCCTTCCTTGTGGATTTAGTCAGCTTTCCTGTGACGCCCCTAAATTCCGCTTGGGATTGAACGGACATTTGAAGCGTCGAGACATGCAACACAAGGTTACCTACCCCCGTACATGACATATAAGATGCAATGTTCTTAACATGCATCTAGCATTATGCAATATTCGCAGCGGATAATTTTTTTCTTCTTTAGCAATACTATGCACCAAACTAAAAATATCCCAAATACTTGAAACATATTTCATACATAAAGGCATACTAAAAAGCCGTGATCACCACACTAGTCTAAAATGGTTGTGATCAAAAGAATACTTGAGATACAACTCCAAAAGTACAAGTATTAACCTAAGTTAAATACTATACCATCATCAACATCGCACCGTGGCCTAGTCGACCGTATTCAGTTGGTCAGATTCCAATTCTCCTTTGGGTCCTGTAACAAGATCTACCATTCGGGGGAATGGTAGTTGGGACTACCACAGTGAGATTTGATTACAAATCTCAGTAAGTTAACATAAAACTCACACACAGGTTAAAAATGCATGCATGGCAGTAAAAGCATAAATGCATAATTATAGTCATACATAAACATAGTATAACTTGACATATAGCATGACTTAACCAGAACTTAAGCGTGAACTGAACTTGACTTAACATGGCATGAACTTAAGCTTAAAACATAACATGAACAAACAACATAACATGAACGTGAAACATAACATGGACTTGAAATATAGCATGAACGTAAACCTGCATAACATAAATAAGAACTTGAAAATAACATAAACTTGAACATAACATGTACGTGAGTATAACATAACATGGACTTGATCTAAAACTTGACTTATCATGTATTTGATCTGAAACTGGACTTAACATAAACTTGGAATCTTATTCAATTGTCTTGATTAATAACGTGCGTTAATACGTACTCCACAGTTGTTGTGGCCCCACGTATTCAAGTAACATAAAACATAATACGTACTCCACAGTTGTTGTGGCCCCACGTATTCTACATGTCACAATTGCTGTGTCTCATGTAGTGTATGCTCCACAGTTGTTGTGGCCCCATACTTCATGTAACATAAAATATAATACGTACTCCACAGTTGTTGTGGCCCCACGCATTATAAGTAACATAAATATAATACGTACTCCACAGTTGTTGTGGCCCCACGCATTATAAGTAACATAAATATAATACGTACTCCACAGTTGTTGTGGCCCCACGCATTATAAGTAACATAAAATATAATACGTACTCCACAGTTGTTGTGGCCCCACGCATTATAAGTAACATAAAATATAATACGTACTCCACAGTTGTTGTGGCCCCACGCATTATAAGTAACATAAAATATAATACGTACTCCACAGTTGTTGTGGCCCCACGTATTCTACATGTCACAATTGCTGTGTCTCATGTAGTGTATGCTCCACAGTTGTTGTGGCCCCATACTTCATGTAACATAAAATATAATACGTACTCCACAGTTGTTGTGGCCCCACGCATTATAAGTAACATAAGATATAATACGTACTCCACAGTTGTTGTGGCCCCACGCATTATAAGTAACATAATATAATACGTACTCCACAGTTGTTGTGGCCCCACGCATTATAAGTAACATAAAATATAATACGTACTCCACAGTTGTTGTGGCCCCACGCATTATAAGTAACATAAAATATAATACGTACTCCACAGTTGTTGTGGCCCCACGCATTATAAGTAACATAAGATATAATACGTACTCCACAGTTGTTGTGGCCCCACGCATTATAAGTAACATAAATATAATACGTACTCCACAGTTGTTGTGGCCCCACGCATTATAAGTAACATAAGATATAATACGTACTCCACAGTTGTTGTGGCCCCACGCATTATAAGTAACATAAATATAATACGTACTCCACAGTTGTTGTGGCCCCACGCATTATAAGTAACATAAGATATAATACGTACTCCACAGTTGTTGTGGCCCCACGTATTATACGTAACATAACATATCTTATCTTTCTTAATGCATGAGATATTAATTAATATCATATACTTTTCTAACATGGCGTATACTTGTAAATGGCACAATATGATTTAATCATAACATTTCATGGCATACTTAACATGGCATACTTATAACATACATCATTGTATGACAGAAAAGATTATGTAACAGATAATATATTCATGAGAGATTAAATCATACGTAGCAGATAAACATGTAATGACATAGCATGACATGGCATATACGATAACATACATACATAAATTGTAGTTCTCTTACCCATCACACATACACAATAAACTGATAGTAAGTTAGAGGCTAACTTACCTCGATCGTCGCGTTCTATGAGAATAGAGCGCGAAACACGAGGAACTGCACAACAGCTGGAAGAGGAACACTCAAGTCCTTAAGATTTTCAATTCTGAACTCAATTGCCATATTGTGAGCACTTGCAACACTCACGGGCAACTTGAGGTTTCACTATACTCGAAGAGATAATTTGACTTCAGAAACCTTTGCACTAAAACAAGTTCATTAAAATTATCAATAATAACCAAACAAACAATTCCATTTCTCAATCCATATACTCTTAGCCATAGTCAACCACAAGATGACACCAGTCACCCCAGACTATAATCCATACACCACTGCTTCGGGACACTGTCATACAGTTTCCCAACACTACACCATACGCTCCACACTTCTCTGCTACGCCATCCAACCCTTCGTGACACGCCATCCGGTGTATCACGACTTAGTACAGAGTACACTCACGTGAACTCTCTTCCATTCACACTACAAAACCCATCACTGCGATACACGTCTCACGGTGCATCGCTACGCGACACGGAGTACGCGCTACGCGTACTTCCTTCGCTACAACACTCATCAACACGATGCACATCACACGATGCATCGCCATACCACACGGAGTACACTACATGCGTACTCCCTTCCTTCTACGACCCACATCACTACAGCGCACGTCGCGCGGCGCGTCGCTGCATTACACAGAATACGCTACACGCGTATTCTTTTCACACAACTCGCCGTATCACATCTACGGCATCCATCTCACGCCTATACTTCACAGCACAGTCCACAAAACTACAAAATCAAGCCTAACACTTCACAACCACACTTTGTTTCACAACTACGCAGCGAACTCCACAAACACTAACTACACAGTCTACAGCCAATCAAATCAACTATGTTAAACATAAATAACTAAAGATAGAGGGTTAAGACGAGAGAGATGTGATTGCTGTCGGGAAAGAATCCAAAACTGATAATTTTAGCGGGCTGTTACATTTCCTCTTATACAGTCCACACATGTGTTAAAATCTGAAAAATCTAGGGAAGGAAGTATTTCAACTTTTATTAATCTTTCCATTCTTTCTTTTGAAACGTGCCCTAATCTCTTGTGCCACAACATAGGTGCTTTAGTACAAGAGACAAAAGATCTAGCATCATAGACTTGCGGGGCTTGACAGCTACAGAAGATGGACAAAGCATCTCTATTGCTTCACAGCGTCCTTCGTGATCATAGCCTTGCAGCGCCTGACAGCTACAGAAGAGCTGTAAAATTCTGCGGTGCTTGTCCGGTCTAAAAACGTGCAACCGTTTTTGTTGAATATGGAGGTTGATGGTTTAATATTGATGACTTCTCTACTAACTATGTTATTTACAAGGATGTGGAATAGTGCCTTAATACATAATGCCTGGGACGCCCAAGCAGAATGGTGTTTCTGAAAGACGAAATCGAACTTTTAAGGACATGGTTAGAAGTATGATGAGCAAAACAAATTTGCAAGAATATCTATGGGGTGAAGCTTTAAAAAAAAAAAACTGCTATGTACATTTTAAATAGGGTTCCCAGTAAAGCTGTTTCAAAAAACTCCTTTTGAATCGTGGACAGGTCGTAAGCCAAGTCTGGCTCATTTCAGAATTTGGGGATGTCCAGCTGAAGTTAGGATTTATAATCCTCTTGAAAAGAAATTAGACCCAAAATCTATACCTGGTTATTTTATTGGGTACCCAGATAGATCAAAAGGATATAAGTTCTATTGTCCTAATTGTGGCACCAGAGTTGTCGAGTCCATTACAGCTAAGTTTCTGGAGAATGATGTTGGTGATAGTGGGAGTTCTGCATTGAAGAAACCTTTTGTTGAATCTAATCCGGTTGTTGTTCCAGTTCCTGTCATACAAGAAAGAGTCGTCTCGCAACCAATTGAAATTGTTAGTGAAGAAATTGGGCAACAAGAAGAAATTTCAACAGTGACTGAGTCAGTTTCTGAGCCACAAGTCAGAAGATCACAAAATGGTTACTTTAATATTGGGCATATTGTTGATCCGGTTACTTTTAAGCAAGCTTTGACATGTCCAGAGTCAGATAAATGGTTAAGTGCTATGGAAGATGAAATGAATTCTATGAAAAAGAATAAAGTATGGGAACTTGTTGAACTCCCTCAAAATGCCAAGGCTATTGACAATAAGTGGATTATCAAGAGTAAATTAGACTCAAAAGGGAATGTTGAACGAAAGAAGGTCAGATTAGTTGCAAAAGGGTTTACACAGCGAGAGGGCATCGATTATAATGAAACATTTTCACCAGTTTCATCAAAGGATTCTTTTAGAATTATCATGGCACTTGTGGAGATCTCTATGAAGAAGTTTATATGAGACAACCTGAAGGTTTTATTGTGAAAGAAAAAGAAAACTGGGTGTGTAAGTTAAATAAATCTTTATATGGACTGAAGCAAGCGTCTCGACAGTGGTATTTGAAGTTTGATGAGGTTGTAACTTCTCTCGGTTTTGTTGAAAATAAAGTTGACTAGTGCATATATCGAAAGACCAGTGGGAGAAATTTTATTTTTCTCATTCTGTATGTTGATGATATTTTGCTTGCTAGCAGTAACTTGGGATTACTTCAAGAAACAAAGAAAATGTTATCTGCTAATTTTGAAATGAAAGATCTTGGAGAAGCTTCTTTTGTGCTTGGCATTGAAATATGTCGTTATAGAACTCGTGGTTTATTGAGACTTTCTCAGAAAGCTTATATAAGTCGTGTACTACAGAGGTTTGAAATGCAGAATTATGCACCCGGTGATATACCTATTGTAAAAGGAGATAAGTTTAACAAAACTCAATGTCCTAGAAACGAGCTCGAAAGAGAATTTGTGAAGAATATTCCATAGGCTAGTGCTGTAGGGAGTTTGATGTATGCTCAAGTTTGCACTAGACCAGGTATTGCCTATGCAGTCAGTGTTCTTAGTAGGTTTCAATCAAATCTAGGACAAGAGCATTAGAAAGCAGCTAAGAAAGTTATGAGATACTTGAAGAAGACTGAATGTTATATGCTTACTTTCCAGCGTTCAAATCACCTTGAGGTGGTATGCTACTCAAATTCTGATTTTGTTGGATGTCAAGATGATTTGAAATCAACCTCTGGTTATATTTTTATGTTAGCTGGGGGTGATATTTCTTGGAAAAGTGTTAAGCAAACTCTCGTGGCGTCTTCTACTATGCAAGCTGAATTTGTAGCATGTTTTGGAGCTACTATCCAAGCTGTTTGGTTAAGAAATTTTATTTCTGGACTGAATGTTGTTGATTCCATCTCGAGGCCTATTTCTATTTATTGTGATAATAGTGCAGCAGTGTTCTTTTCAAAGAATAATAAAAGCTCTAGTGGGTCCAAGCACATTGACATCAAGTATTTGGTGGTCAAAGACAAAGTTAAGGAAGGACAGACAAAGATAGAGCATATAAATACAGAAGCGATGATAGCAGATCCTTTGACTAAGGGACTTGCTCCTAAAGTTTTTAAAACACATGTTGCTAATATGGGTATTGTGGAAACATTTGATGCTTTTGGTTAGTGGGAGTTACTTATGTAAAAAGAACTACGTTTTGGCTTGATCCCTTTACGGGGTACGTAGGCAACCCATATGTTATCTGGGTATAGCTTCTTTCAATAATAATATATATCTCCCCTATCCATAAACTATGTTTTGAGCATGCATATGACTTATGTCTTTTATTGAACCTAAGATTTCAAGTTTTGTGTAATTATATATCTACACATGGATTTTGATGATAACAAATGATTTCAAAGAATGAAGGAGTCTTAAGTTCAAGTTGTACACACAATGGAGTCAAGCACATCAAAGAACCAAGCATGAGCAAGAAGGAAACAAGTTCACATTAAAGTCATATAGTAATGTTGTAAATCTCTTAAAATTCGAAATTAGGATTAAGGCTCAAAATTAATATTTTATCATAAAGTATTAAAATACATTTTCCACATGTGCATGAATTTTTTTTTAAAATTAAATTTGAATATTTTGAAAGATAATTGATTGTCATCTTTCACATGCGCATGCCATGATTAAAGGTTTGAACTTTGAAAATATTAAAGATGATTGATTGTCATCTTTCACATGTGCATGTTTTATTTGAATAATTTCAAAAGTGATTGATGCTTTTCTTGACTTATGCAAAAGGAATATGTCTTTGTTTGAAAAATTTGAAAAGTAAAGTGTGCTCCTTTTGTCATATGCAAAAAGTAAAAGATTAGGTTTGAAATTTTTGAAAAGTAAAGTGTGCTCCTTTTGTCATATGCAAAAAGTAAAAAATTAGGTTTGAAATTTTTGAAAAGCAAAGTGTGCTCCTTTTGTCATATGCAAAAAGTAAAAAATTAGGTTTGATTTTTTTGAAAAGCAAAGTGTGCTCCTTTTGTCATATGCAAAAAGTAAAAAGATTAGATTTGAATTTTTGAAAAGTGAATGATGATGTCTTTGACATGTGAATCTTTTTAAATTTGAATATGAAGTCTCATATGCCTATAAATAGATCATTTGAGAGTTTCACATTTACAACACCAAGAGCATACAATATTCATTCAAAACTTTCATTCTCTCTTCTCTAAGATTGAGCCTTAACTCTTATTCATTTTGAGAGATATAGTTTGTGCTTGTATTGTTCTTATTTCACTCATTGAGGAGTGTTTTCTGATATCCTACCCACTATCAATTCTTGTATCAGTAAAAGGGTGTGTATAACCCTTGTGCGTGTAGAAAGTGTTCTACACAGGGAATAGTTGAATCACCACGTGTGAGGTGATTGCAAGTGTAGAGGGTGTTCTACACGGATCCTTTGTAGCGGTGTTGTTCAAAGGTGTAATAGGTTTCTATCTCCACCTGAAGGAGGTTGAATAGTGAATTCGGGGATCCTCAAGGGGTAGCTTGAGGCGAGGACGTAGGCAGTGGGGCCGAACCTCGTTAACATACTGAGTTTGCTTCTTTTACCCTTACTCTTTATATTTATTGCTATTTTATATTTTATTTCTATTTTATATTGTATATTTGATTTATAATTGTTATTTTCTTAAATACAACTCAATTCACCCCCCTCTTGTGTTAGTCATATGGGCAACATATTTTATTATGATATTATTGAAATCTCGAGATACTATGAATAAAGACATAAGATGAGTCTCTTTAAGAGACATGTGGCTTCTTTTTGAAGCATTATGAGGACTAATATGAATTAGCACAGCTTTTGATCACATTGGTGCTAAGTTCATACTACATACTACCACATTTGGTCGAAGGATGGGGATCCATGTCGATGAGGATATTAGCATTTATAACTGTGGAGTGGTCTTACATCGTTTAAGGGGTGTAACGACTTCCATGTTCAATATTGATATTCTTGTTGGACCGGATCGTGTTTTCTAAGGTGCTATCTTTTGAGCTATTTTTGTGGCCACTTATGTTGTCTAACCCGAGAGTCTTTTTCAAAACAAGTTTTTAGCAATCAATATTCGCCTAAGTGGGAAAATGTTAGAATAATTTCAAATATGAGATACTATTGATTGCATGCTTAATAAAAACAGGTTAGATATAAATAGCTCATAATGGTACTTTGGTTAAACCCACTAAGTTAAAGTGATCATTATGGGGTTTATTGCACCTTAGTAAAATAGAATTAAATCCTATTTAAAATGTGGTTTATTGTATGTAGGCCTAAAAGTTCAAGGGTCTTATTTCTTTTAGACCCATTGGGATTTGGAGTTTTTAATGGGAGGACTCCACATAAGACTTCTATATATATATGGCTAGGTCCCCTCTCCTCTCCAAGTGTGTCTATTGGCTTGCCCCATTGATAGCTAATATTTTTGTGAGGAGAAGGAGAGGAAGATTTGACCACTAATATTATTCGTGGGATTTTAATATTTCTTTCAAGATACTTTCGCAGGTATGAATTCCATAATCTTTTGTCCATTAAGATTCTTCTTTCTAGCATGTGTTTACAGAGATTTCATTATGACCTTCCACTCCCCGACATGCAAGGAAATCTGTAGCATTATTCCCTTCTCTAAATTGATGTTCAATTGTGAAGTGCACATCTCTTAGTAAAAGCAATAGATCATCCTAAAAATCCTATAAGTATCAAGCCATACTTATAAACCAAGAAATCACCAACATGGAATCACATTCAATAAAAATATGATTGAAACCTAACTCTTTGCAAAAGGCAAGGCCAACAATTAATGCTCTCAATTCGGCCTCATTATTCATTCCGTGTCCAAAATAAGAAGGGAAGGCTCCTTTGAAGTTTCTTCTATGGTCCCAAATGATGCCTCCTCCATCACAATTACCTGGGTTACCACAACAACTCCCATCTACATTCAGTTTGATCCACCTTTCAGCAAGTTTCCACCAGAAAACAAGTCGTGGTTGAGTCTTTGCACGGGAAACACAAGGGATGTCGAGTGCCTGAAGAATCCCCTCATCTTTGTTAGAAAGAGGCCAGTGTTTAACCACAAGAGATGAGA
The DNA here is from genome assembly GCA_011037825.1 of Carya cathayensis. Taxonomy (NCBI): domain Eukaryota; kingdom Viridiplantae; phylum Streptophyta; class Magnoliopsida; order Fagales; family Juglandaceae; genus Carya; species Carya cathayensis. The sequence continues at coordinate 2,334,494 of QGSO01000186.1, forward strand.
GCTTCCTTAGCCAAACCCTAACTGCCAACCAAACTCTCGACGCCGAATCTTGAGAGTTTTCCATCTAAGCCTTGCAATGATGCAAGCAAAGGCACCATGTTATAATATAAGGTATAATGCCAAGTAAAATAACCCTGTGACTTGATTTCTTTGCTATGTTAAATCACTGCATCACAGTTGCCAACCATGACATTCCTATAAAATGTGGTATGCCTAGCGTAAGTGCAGCCATCTTCCAGACTTTGGAGGCAATACTCCCACAACATAACACATGGTTCAAAGTTTTGGCTTAACCTTGTAAACAACGATCAAATCGAGAGGCCAACAGAATTCCTAGAGATTGCACCTGAGAGTCTACAACCAGTCCATTAAATCCGGCTTTCCACATACATACAGACATTTGTTTTGGAAGAAGATGGTGCCAAATCCAATCCATGCCCATTTGTTCAGTGTCTTTGATACAAATGATATTCCAAGCAGTGGCAGACGTAAAAAGTCCATCGCCTACCGATTTGCAAAATGTAAAATCCTGGCCTTCTCTTCTCGCCATGATTTCATGTATAATCTCGTTGGCCTTATCTGTGCCGACCAGTTCTACAAGATAATCTTCATCTTAGAAGCCATCCACCCAAATATCTTGTATTTTAATATCAGCAGGCACATCATCCCTACTAACACTGAGAGGCCCACTCGCCTACCAATGATCGAATCAAAAGGAAGACCCACTCTCTTTCACCTTCACTTTTACATTATCGATCACATCTTAATTAAATTTTGACTTTAATTTTGCCTAATCCAAGGTTCTATTGAAATCTGGTCATTAGAAAAAGTCGTGATAAATACGTAAAACAGTGCAAAATGTTAAATATACGGGCCATATCTTCTTAACCCTGTCCCAGGGCTCAATCAACAGGAAGGCCTTTGGATTCAAGGTAACGGCCGAAGGGAAGAACAACATATGATAAACAGCAGACCTTTTCTTTTGAAAACAAAGAATTTAATAACACAAAAAAGAAAATATAAGATAGCGATGGTGGGCATTGTCAATGAGCTGGCCTCCAACGTCGTCTGCTTCGGTAAAGTAAAAAATACTACGTATTCACACGCTCCCATTACAATAATCAATGCGCAAAAAAAAAAAAAAAAAAAAAAAAAAATATATATATATATATATATATATATAATAACATGTTTTGAACGGCATGGCGCTGAGATAATTTAAATACGGTTTGTTCACATAAAATTTTTATTTTAAATATAAAATTTTTATCTCATTATTATAATTTTTTTAAATTTATATATAAAATATAATTAATTATTCAATTTTTTTTTAATTTTTTTAAATTTTAAAATAATAATAATATTAAAATATAATATTAAAATATAAAATTTTAATATTTTAATATTTTATATTAAAATATAAAATTTTTATCTAAACATTCTCAATACTCAAGCAGGAACAGTTTCGAAAGCTAGACGTGTGAACTACGGCCCTGCCCAAAACCCTCCAGTTATCTCTCGGAAGCAAATAATTAAAAATTTATTGAATCCCCGATCTCACGTTTACCAATGAAGTGCTTACTTCATGACTGAATTATTAATTGGACATATTTCCGATTTTAGGTTTTAAAAAAATCATAAAAATAGTTTTATAATAAAGGTTATAATGAATTTTAAAGGAGTGTAAAAACTCTATTTTTTTCCCATTTTACATATTTTTGTACTATAAAAAATTATTATTATTATTTTAATATAAAAATTAATTAATTTTAAAAGCTGCAGAATGGTTATCTTGTCTTTTCAATCACCAATACAATAACAATAGGAGATACAGCCTGTCCCAGGGCTCAGTCAACAGGAAGGCCTTTGGAAGATTCAAGGTAACAGCCGAAGGGAAGAACAACATATGATAAACAGCAGACCTTTTCTTTTGAAAACAAAGAATTTAATAACAAAAAAAAAAGAAAATATAAGTTAGCGATGGCGGGCATTGTCAATGACCTGGCCTCCAACATCGTCTGCTTCAGTAAAGTCAAAACAATATCATATATACAATGTTCCCTGCGAGTTTCTCTTCCTCTCAGTTTATCCACTTCCATCCCGAAGAAAAACATGGTTGATCTTGCTTCTGGCCTTGCTGCTAGTCTCTTGCAGAAATTAGGCTCTCTAGTTTATCAAGAGCTCTACTTAGCTTGGGGCGCCAAGAGCGACCTGCAAAAACTTGCGCGCACGATTTCCACCATTAAGATCGTGCTGTTGGATGCTGAATACAAGCAAGCAAACAATCTTAAACTGAGCATCTGGCTTCGACAGCTCAAAGATATCTTATATGATGCAGAGGATTTGATAGATGAAATTGAGTACAAAGCTTTAAGGAAGCAAGCGATTACAGCATACGGAAGCACTAGTTCAAAGGTACGACATTTCATTTCTTCCTCTATGGCACTTTCATCCCGTTTAAAATTGGTTTACAAAATCAAGGACATTAGAGAGAGGTTAGATGATATTAATGCTGAAAAGGTTCAGTTTAATCTCACTGAACGGAATGAAGAGGTGCATGTCATGCCTCAGTGGAGGGGGAAGACTCATTCCTTTATTGATCCTTCAACAATCATCGGTAGGCATGGTGACAAAGAAGAAATAAAAAAGAGTTTGATGCACCCAAATCGAAGCAGAAATCTTAATATAATTGCCATAGTTGGATTAGGAGGTTTAGGGAAGACCACACTTGTCAAGGCAATTTACAATGATGGAACTGTATATAATCTTTTTGAGTTGAGAATGTGGGTTTGTGTATCTGAGGATTTTAATGTTACAAGATTGGTGGAAGAAATTCTTAAATCTGCTGGCTGTAAAGTTGATAAGAAATCAAATACTGAAGATACATTGCAGACTAGTTTGAGAGGACTTTTAAAGGATAAAAAGTTTCTAATGGTCTTAGACGATGTTTGGAACGAAAATAGAAATAAATGGATTGAATTGATAGATTTGCTTAATGGAGGGTCTCATGGAAGTGTTGTTGTTGTAACGACACGTAGTCACAATGTTTCTTCAATTTTAGACCCTATTTATACACATTCTTTAGATGGTCTATCAAATGAAGAATCTTTGTCTTTGTTTGTGAAATGTGCATTTAAGGAAGGAGAAGACAAACGACATCCAGGCCTGTTATCAATTGCTGAAGAAATAGTGAAAAAGTGTAAAGGGGTTCCATTGGCCCTGAAGAGTTTAGGTGGTCTACTTTATTCAAAAGTAGATGAAAGGGAGTGGAATTCAGTTAGAGATAACGAGATTTGGGAATTGGAAAAAAATGAGGAAGGCATCTTACCTGCATTGCGATTGAGTTATAATCAAATGCCAATTCATTTAAAGCAGTGCTTTGCCTATTGCGTTAATTTTCCAAAGGATTATCCATTCAATAATGATGAATTAATTGCACAATGGGTGGCACATGGACTAATCCTTCGATCACCTGCTGACAAAAAACAAGAATTGGAAGATGTTGGAGACTTGTATATTAAGGAGTTAATGTCGAGATGTTTCTTCCAAGATTTTGAAGAATTTTGATGGTGGTATTCCTTCAAAATGCATGATCTTGTCCATGACCTTGTGCTCTCTATTGTCCAAGAAGAATGGTCAGAAATAGATGTTGACAGCAAAGAAATTGCTCCGACAGTTCGCCATTTGTCAATTTCAGACAATGGCCAACAAGTTTGGAAGTCTTCAAATAAGCTAACCAGTGTGCGGACCATCATGTACCGAACCAAACCGCATGTATCCTCAGTTGAAGCATGCATCTCGAGATCCAAGTCTCTGCGGGTGCTTGATTTAAGTACTTCTGATTTTGAGAATTTGCCAAGTTCCATCGGTACTCAAAAGCATTTGAGATATCTCAACTTATCTAGTAGTAGATCAATCAAGAAGCTTCCTAATTCCATTTGCAAGCTACACAATTTGCAAACCTTGATGCTTGGTGGATATGTTAAACTTGAACGACTGCCCAAAGATATGAGGAACTTGATTAACCTTAGGTTTCTTACAATAACAACAAAAGATACGTGCCTGCTCGAGAATGGAGTATGTTGCTTTAATTCTCTTCAGATTTTAGTTGTGTTTGAATGTCCAAAACTTGAATGCTTGTTTCCACAGATGGACAGGTGCCTCACCAATCTTCGTAAATTGATTTTTTATCGATGTGGAAGTTTGACCTCTTTGTTACCTATTATCAAGCACCTAACTGCCTTAGAGTCATTAGGCATTATTGATTGTGAAGAGATGGATTTGACAGGAGGAGGAGAAGGTGCAAAAGATCTCAATTTGAGACTCCAAATCTTGCATATAGAAGAGTTATCAAAGTTGGAGGTTTTACCCGAATGGCTCCTAGGATCTGCAGACACTTTAAAGCACCTACATATAAAGCTGTGTAGAAATCTCAAGGTGTTGCCAGAGTGGCTGCCGACTCTGAAATCACTTCAAACATTAGAGATCATTTTGTGCTACGAGCTATCAACTCTGCCGGAGGGGATTCATGATATGAAAACATTAAGAAAGGTGACGATTCACAAGTGTTCGGATCAACTCGTTACTTGTTTAGAAGACTAGTCGAACATACCAGAGATTGAACTTGAATATTATTGAAGATGAAGATGATGGTGAGGTAAGATGATTTTGTAATTTTATTTAGTATGAACGGAATAATTACGATTTTATTGTTCTCCCCTTAATTGTTATGTATCTACATGCATGCAGTAGCAACTTCGGCCTTCCACCAGCCACGAGTCCAAGCCAATGCCAGCACGAGTGTATGTAAGCTTCGGTCAGATTTATGTCTCTTCCCTAAATTGCATTAAGATATGTAAAATATATAAATAAATACATGCAGTGACGTGTCTGTATAAAGTGTGTGAGATGGTTGGATTGGTGGATATATGTACGTATTTGCTTAATTGATCTGTACCTATATATGTTATTATTGCCTGATTTAACTTTCTATCTTTTTTTTCAATGTATAGCATATATAGATGCTTCAGTTCTAGTGTTGGGTAAATGCATGTGGGGAATAATTGATTGGCATGAGTACTGCAGAAGAGATTGATATTTTATTATTTCTTTAAAAAACAAATCCCAATTTCCATTGAAATTCGTAAGATTAATTGGTCCAACACCATTAATTATTCATGAGTTAATAATTAACGGCAGTTTTGTGATTCTTATATATGTACATGACTGTAAGCATTTCTATCTCAAAATAAACAATGAAATTCGAAGTTACAACTTACATATATTATCTGATCATGATCTTAATAATTAACGTTAATTTGCATCTTCAATTAGCGCAACAACTGATCCAATCCATCCAGTGCAAACATGACATAGGTCGATATTCTCTTAGAAGTTATATGTACCAACATTATTCTTAGATTTCAAATATTTCTATTATTTTAATTTGGATTAATGGTGACTCATGAGGCTCGGAGTATCAATATTATTCAATAAATCACTCGAGATTGACTAGCTTGGTTGACTTTTCGTTTATTATTCAGTAATAGTATATAAAATTAAATCTCAATAATTTAAAAATTAGCGTAGAAATAAAAATTTTAAAAATACAATTTAAAATCTGTTTCAGTATTTCATAGAATATTAATATTCATTCATTATTATTTTTATAAATATGAAATATTTGAAAATTATTTTCTTCAAAGAAACTATCATGTGATCTTTAAGAATGCCATCTCTCATTTTAATATTTAAGCTAGTTTATCAAATATTAAAAATAAACTTTTCATTGCTCAATGAAATTTAGAGGATAAATAATTTCCACTATTTATCATATAAATTATCAAAATAGTTTTTCTTATATTGTCACTTTGGATTCTATATTAAGAAATTTAATATTATATAATAAAAAACTTTGGGGTCAATATTAATAGTTCATTATTTCTCTTAATCTTAATTTTAATTTAATTTTAGTGGGGCAATATCCTTGAAAATAGATAATATATAGAAATTATACAAAATGTTGAGATTATAGGAAAAATTTCGAGAGAGAAATTTCTATATATATTGAAATTTTACAAAATCTTAAAAATTCGTTGAAAATAAGAAAATTATAAATTTTTTTGGGACCAATTTCTATATAATATTATAAATTCTCCACCCAGAAAGCCAATTACTTGTCAAACCAGCTTTATTGACGGCTCTTAACCTTTGTTTCCGCATCATGCATTAATGGTTAAAAAAAAGAGTTTTGCTATATACAAGCAAAATTATATACTAATCTGCGTACCAATACTGATTCATTCACATTTAAAATTTAAATTAATACTATTTTCAATCAAATCAACTTTTTGACCAATCACAATTGATTGGTACACATATTAGTGTACTATTGTGCTTGTAAAAATATTTTTCCTAAAAAAAATTGTTTTCTATTGAATTTGAATGGCCACAATATCCCCCCACCCAAGGATTGTTCACCAAAGTTCCTAACCGGGTATCTAGGTATACCCAATTATGAATTTGGGTTCCAAATTCTGGCTAGAATTGAGACCGGGTTAACTTGGGTTATAACCCGGGCCGATACCCGGGTTTCCAAAACCAAGAAATCTGGGTACCGGGTTGTACCTAGATATTTTTTGTTTGTTTTTAAAGTCTATATAATTAAGGTAAGTAATAGCCTATATTTATTTAAAATAATTTTAAAAAAATGTTGAAAATCATAATTTCTTTATAAAAGCATGTATTTTATGAAAAAAAAAATTAAGAAGTCATGTTAAAAAGCTTAATACTAACAATTTCTAGAAATAAAAAATATACAAAAAAGGAAAAACTAAAATGCATGCAATTCACTACATAGTACATTATTTTGTTATTTATACATTACATTACAAAATACAAAACTACAATATATGAAATACAAAATCATTAGCATGGTCTTCCATAAATGATTTAATCTCATACCAAGTAGCAACTTCAAGTGATATGACTGAAAGAATTCTTGCAAAAAACAAAAGTTTTGAACAACTTTATCTCATACGTGCATAAAACTGGAAAGCAGAGAGAGTTCTAGCATACTTAGAAAAGCTATGTAGTCTTTAATCTCACACCAACAATTTTCTTATGGTAGTTGGTGTAGAAGGTTTTCACATCAATAGTGTTTTAAGCGTGCCAATTAACTGACTTGTTTACAATTATAATTTAGTTAGAGAGGTAGATACCCTACTAAAACATATAATTGTTTGTAAATCAATTAGAACGAACTGTATAAATGGAAACCAACCTTAAAAGGAAAAGGTTTAAGGAAGAAGAAACAGAAAATTTGCATTCAGAAAAAAACAAAATTCTTAAAACAAATAGCTTAAAAAGTAAACAATTAAAGATTAAAAACCTAAACAATTGAGAACAGTGCATGTATCTAAACTGGTTATGTTCATTCATCATCATCAAAACTGAGCATATTTACAAATGACTAAGGTAAGATGGCAAGTGACAGTTCAAAGTTGAAGCACAATTAGAAGTAAAGCATGTAGTCCCTAACCCATCATGTATACAATTAATCAATATGTCCATATATAGATCATGTAGATGCTAAAATCTACATTGAAGTGATTCCAGAAATATATGCCAGGTCCCCACTCTGCCAATGCTTATTCACCCTGAGGTTAGTAGAGTATCTTAGAATGTCATAGGATTACAGTAATTAAGATCAACATTACATCACACCCAGTCATATGCCCCTTTCCTCCAATCCCCACCACCCAAAACGTCGTCATCCTCCCCATCTACCAACCACCTTTGAGTCACCATTGTATTCGCCACTATCTCCTCTATGCCACAGCCACTATCCTCTGCTTCCTAACCATCTTTCTCCTTTACCCATCCGACCCGACCATCCAACTCGCTCTTGTCCGCCTTAACAGCTTTCGAGTCAACTCTTTGCCTGGATTCACCTCGACCTCTCCTTTTCTCTCACCGTCAAGGTCTACAATTGGGACTTCTTCTCCCTCGAATACAACTCCCTGGTCATCTCGGTCAGCTTCCGAGGGAAGGAGCTAGGGTTTGTCACCTCCCAGGGTGGGCATGTGAGGGCCAAATCTCCTTTGTATGTGAATGCCATGCTCGACCTCAATGGGTTCGAGGTCATTCACCACGTGTTTTACTTGGTTCAAGATTTGGCGATGGGTGTAATCCCTTTTGATGTGGAGCTCCTGCCATGAAGCTTTAGAAAGCAAAAGAGGCTTGGAAATGAAGTGCGTTTGAGGTTTAGGGACGAAGACCTTCGAGCACCGGAAGAAATGGGAAAAAGAAGAGGGAATATAGTCATCGATGGATTCCCACTTGAGAACCCTTTGAAACTTGAAAATGTGAGAAGGAGGAGAACGAGAAGATGGAGAGAAGCAAGAGAATGCGAAGAGAAGGGTCAGACGAGGCAAAAAATAAGACAAAAAAAAGTTGAGTTGCGGGAGCTAGTTTAGATGAGAGAGAGAGAGAGAGAGAGAGAGAGAGAGAGAGAGAGGTCTTTTGGGGGTTTTATTGTTGGTTTACCTGTTAGCATGTTTTGAGTTTTTTTGTTTTAAATAGAAACTGGGTACCGAGTTTTAAATCTGATACCTAAATTGCTTAACTGCATCTGGACCATAAAGAATCAGGTTAGTCAATATGGGTTTTGGACAGGATTATATTCAAGCTAAAAATCGCATCCAGAATCTGGTTATTTGGGTTCCAGACCAAGCCTGGAAAAAACTCGGCCCAGATGAATAGTCTTACATATATATATATGGCAAACATGCTTTGTCTTCATGTCTAGCCTCATTGTTCATGTAACTTCTTTAAGCTCTACAAATAATGGAAAAATTGACATATACACATGATCCTCTCGCCCCTTATTTGGCCAACCAATCAGCCACTTGATTGACCTCAATCCTCGTATGCATGGTTAATATTATTAAGCTAGGACAAATATTGTGACATGCAAACTTACCACTTACAAGCAGCAACGTCTTACAATATTGAGTCATTTTCAACCTCCAAAATCAACTTAGTTAAGAAAATACTCCTCCGTGTCATGTATTTGGTGTAACTATATATTCTTTTGGTTGTTCATTCTTTATGGTTAGCTATTTACATGAAGAAAAATAAAAGAAGGATAGATAGGTAAGCCCTAGTTCAAAAGTGTATTTTTTAAAAAATATTTAAAAGAACACACTTTTGCACTAGAGGCCAAAGTGAAAGGTCACTTTGGGGGAAAAACATAGCATATTCCTATATGTATTGGGGACCAAATGCCGTTAAATATGGAAAAGTTCCTGAATTTGTTTGGATGACCACCATTGGTGGCCAGGTGCTTTTGATGTAGGGTGTTGTGATTGATGAAGCTGATTTCATGACCACCATTCATCACCCATCATGATACTTAGCACTGTTCACCCGACCCGACCCGGCCTAGTAAATAAACTATGTTCCGACCTGACCTGATTTAAGTGACTTCCAAAACAGAAACTCTTGAATATTCGACCTGAACTTTGTTTTCGAAGAATAGGGTTTTTCTAACCCGACCTGTTTTCCTTTTTAATTTTATTTTATTGTTTTACTAGAAACAATTTGATTTCCATTCTATGCAAAAAAATAAAAATCCTTCTAAACAATTCTCAATTATTTTGTAATAGTATAAAGTTGACTCGAAGTGCACTTATGGACCCATCAAAATGTATGATATTTTAATTCTTGAACTTTTTAATCTTGAATAAGACGTCACGTGATGACTTCTTTCGATCTTGTTTATTTTTAGTCACAAAAGCACTTGTGTCGTTATAAAACATAAATGGGAGTTGGATGTAAATGAGGAATTTATTGTATTGGCATATTGAGTTGCAATTAATTTGGAGAAAGTTTGGTTCAAGATAAAATAAATAAAATGACTTGAAACTATGATAAGTATCATGTTCAAAGAGTGATAGGAGATCAACGTTAGAAACCCAATTGACTTTTTGCAAATGTGTAAAACATTGAAAAGCATACAAATTAAAAAAAAAATGCTATTGTTTGTTTGTACACTTGAGTATTCAAGAGGCATCAATTACAAACAACCATCATGAAGGAGCATTGATCAACTACAAATTGAATGGAGATCAAATTGAACGGCCTCTTCTTGTCTATCAAGCAATCCTCTTCAAACTTCAATAACTTTGCCATGGTCTAGTACAGAAGCTCCACCACAGACTTTAGCCTTGTTCCATATTCATGAAAGATCTCTCTGCAAGAAAATATCATAACATCATTATATACCAGTAGGACCAAATGATCAATGATTGTTTCAATACTTTCATTGCTCAACATCGATATGGGACTTTGAAGATAAACAAAAAATATAACATAACAATTTACTATACAAGTCCCAACATCATATGCGTTCGCTATTAAACTGGCTCCATATTAATGTAATACTGGCCATCTGTGATTTTCATAGAGAAATGGTTTATGGTTTATGCCAGCAATCAAAATTGTGGACCATCATTTCCCAGGCCTAAGGCAAAAAAAGTCAACTAGTAAAAATATTATTCATCTACATTTTAATCATCTTTTCCTTGAGGTAACATCATTTATCACGTTAGGGAATACATAATGAAATGAACATGTGGAAAAATATCAGATTTCTTAAAGATCTCTGGCTAGGCTATGCAGTTGAATGAATCTAAGACAAAATTTAGTCCAAATTGTTTCGGGTCCAAATTTCCACTAGAAGCTGAAATTGAACTAGAGAGCATTCAAAAACCTTTTGGTTTGGTGACTTTGGTCCGTATATATAGTCTACAAATATATGTACTATGTAAAACAATTACATAAATAGAGGATAAAAATGAGGTGCTAAATTTCATATGAAATGCACTTTGAACATCCTTTAGGTGCAGATCCAACCAGACCACCATATAAAATGATAGAAGGCCCCAAATCCTGACAAAAGGGTTGGGAAAAAGAAAAAGGAAAAAAGAGGTTTGCTCAGTTCAACAACCTATGAATCTTTTCTGTGTGATAGGAGGGCAACCAAATGAATTACATCGGGAATTGATTCAGAATGGGATGGAGGTATAGGTTCTATCAAGCTCAACTGCAGTTTAAGATAAAGCATGCATAATTAACAAAGCACCATGCAACAGAACTACAACCTGAAGACAAAGCTCCAAGAGCATATTAACAGAAGCTTAATAAACAAGACTAAATCCATACGCATAAAAAGGGAACTCATCCAACAAAGTGGGAAAATGAACAAACAGAAATTATACTGTAACAGGGTAATATGATCATATCAGAAATACAAGTAAAAGCTAAGTGCACAACCCATCCAACCCTTAAATGAACTGAGCTTTAATCTTGCTTATGGCCTAAAATTCCCTCTTCATAATACCAAAAACTATAGGGAAAAAACAAAAGATAAGGATTAATTATAATACCCTGGTGAGCTCAACAAAGAGCTCAACTGGAATAAAGAAACAAGAAAAAGAAGTCAAAGAAGACTTGCAGACAATCACAACAAAGGAAGAATTGTTTGCTCTTTCCAACCACTCATTCGCCAACAAGGATTGCAGCATTTACAACCAATGAAGAAGGTTGGTAGCTAGTAAAAGTTGAGGCTGCACATATTAATTATTATATATGTCTTATTTCAAATTTAACAATTTTTCTTGTCGGCACATCATTAGCAAGATGTAATATTCTTTTCAATCCTAGTTTTTTCTTTTTAATGAAACAGCCCCTTTCTAGCCTATACAAATTAATGGTCTATTGGCATACTTTAAAGTATGAAAAAACAACAACCTATAATTAGCTCCATTTGTTCTATTGTTTGGATGGTATGGCACCATGTATATGTTCAGTGTGTATTATCTTTAGCAATTTACAACCAAGGATAGCTTGCTTTGTTATCTTCAGTTATCCAATGGGATTTATTAAAAGTAATAACATTTGTTATCCTCAGTGATACCAGTAGTGGACGATCCTACAATGCTGAAGGGTACAAGGATAGCTTTAAAGGGTCAACAAGATAATTCTCAGAACTAGTAAGAAATGGTTCAGAGGCAATTGGAGAACTATCAACAAGCGACTAATGGCATGTCAGAAAGGTTAGGCCAAGTAACTGATATGTTATGTTCTTTAGTTGAATCTTCAAATGTTAATTCTACTAGAGATGAATTTCTTGAACCCCGAGGGATGGGTAATGAGGATAAAAGTGTCGTTAATCGAGGGTTAATATTAGAATCTCCACATTTTGATGGTAGTAATCTGAATGGGTGGATCTCTAAAACCACTAAGTATTTTAACTATCATCAAACATCCTCTCATCAGGGGCTTTTAATGGCCTCCTATCACATGGAAGGAGAGGCTTTCACGTGGTACAGGGTTGCTTCAGATTGTGGCCAGTTCATTTCTTGGGATTCCTTCGTTAAGGTCTTACAAGTTAGATTTGGGCAATTAGCTTATGATGACCCAATGGAGGCATTAACTAGACTTAAACAAACTTCTTCTATTGCTGTGTATAAAGCGCAATTTGAAGCCTTGTCAAATAGGTTGAAAGGCTTGTCTGAAAAGCACAAACTTAGTTTCTTTTTAAGTGGATTGAGAGATGAAATCTATTTGCCTGTAAGGATGTTGAGTCCAATTAATTTGGGGGCTACATTTGGATTGGCTAAAATCCAAGAAGAGTACATTTTGTCTTCAAGGAAGTATTGCAAGCAGAATGAGGTTTTTATTCAGAAAGGGCCTATTGATGCTTTGTTAAATTTTAAGTCACAAAAGACCACTACACCAATTAGGAAGATTTCTTCAGTTCAGTTGGATGAGAGAAAGAGAAAGGGCCTTTATTACCACTGTGATAAGAAATAGAATCTCAGTCATTTGTGTAAGAATTCTAAAGTCTACTTGTTGCAATTGGATAATTTGGCCGAGGAAGAAGTATTACAAGTGAGTGTAGAAGAAGTTAAGCATCAAGTGGAGGAAATCTGTCAAAAAGGGGTTGAGGAACTTGAGATTTCAATCCATGCTATTTTTGGTTGCACCAGTAATATTGTTATGAAACTGTTAGGCACAATTGGATCATTTTGTGTTGAAATCCTAGTGGATTTAGGAAGTACTCACAACTTCCTGAATCCATTGGTTGTGGAAGCAGCTAAATTGCATATGGTGAAAGATGTGGGGTTCCAGGTGAAGGTAGCTAATGGTGCTAGAATTCTCAGCCAGGGTCGATGTGAGGAAGTTATCAAGATACAAGGGACTAAATTATTGGTTCCCTTTCATGTGCTATCTCTTGGGGGTTGTGATATTGTTTTGTGGGTACAGTGGCTCAAAACATTGGGCTCTATCCAGTGGGACTTCACTAATATGACAATGCAAATTGTGGTGAATGGGAGGAAGCTTTCTTTACAAGGATTAATTTCTGAGTCAGCTGCAGTAGAGCCTGATTTGAGTTTGTTGAAGTCCTCTTTTGTGAGAAAACAGGGTTGGTTGTTGCAAATGATGGTTGTAGAAAAAAGTGGGGTAGTGATCCATTACAAAAAAGAAGTGGAAGAGTTGCTTGGCCAGTTTAAGTTGTTCTTTGAGGAACTAGTGGGTTTACCACCACCTAGAGCATTTGACCATCAGATTGTGTTGAAGAATGGTGCTCGACCAGTTTCAATGGGGCTTTGTCGTTGTCATCATTATCAGAAGTCTGAGATTGAGAAGATAGTGCAGGACCTATCAGTAATGAGGTTATAAGGCCTAGCCAAAGCCCATTTTCTTCACCTATGTTGCTGGTGAAGAAACCTAATGGTAGTTGGAGAATGTACATTGACCACTCAGCCCTTAATAAAGAAACAATCAAGGACAAGTTCTTTATACCTTTTGTTTATGAGCTCCTCAATGAGCTTTATGGTGCCAAGATTTTCTCTAAACTTGACCCTAGGTCAGGTAATCATTATATAAGGGTGACAGAATGGGATCTTGCTAATACTGCATTTAGAACTCATAAGGGCCACTATGAATTCTTGGTAATGCCATTTTTACCAATGCACCTGCCACATTTCAAGGTTTGATGAATCATGTTTTTAAGTCTTTCCTTAGGAAGCTCGTGTTAGTATTCTTTGATGACATCTTGGTTTATATACAAGATTTTTCTCAGCATCTTACATATTTAAGAGCAGTTTTGACTACGTTACAGCAACATACTTTGTTTGCAAAGAGATCCAAGTGCATATTTGCTGTGATTGGAACTGATTATTATTGTCTGATCTATCTTTTTATCTTTTTTTGTTTTCCAATATATAACATATGAGTTAATTAACGGCAGTTTTGTGATTGTTACATATATATATGACTGTAAACATTTCTATCTCAAAATAAACAATGAAATTCGAAGTTACAACTTATATATATTATCTGATCACGATCTTAATAATTAACATTAATTTGCAGCTTCAATTAGCGCAACAACTGATCCAATCCAATCCAGTGCAAACATGACACTAGGTCGATCTCTTAGAAGTTATATGTACCACTATTCTTAGATTTCAAATATTTTTATTATTTTATTTTGGATTAAGCCATGTAAAACATGTACGTACGTAGGCGTTGACATCTATATATTAATTAATGCTGACTCATGAGCCTCATGGTCTGCTTGGTTTGGGGTGTCCAGAGCGACCTGCAAAAGCTTGAGTGCACGATTTCCACCATTAAGATCGTGCTCTTAGATGCTGAAGATAGGCAAGCAAGCAATCCCGAATTGAGCATCTGGCTTCAGCAGCTCAAAGATATCTTATATAATACAGAGGATGTGGTGGATGAAATTGAGTACAAAGCTTTAAGGAAGCAAGCGATTACAGCATACGGAAGCACTAGTTCAAAGGTACAACATTTCTTTTCTTCCTCTGTGGCACTTTCATCCAGTTTACAACTGGCTCACAAAATCAAGGACATTAGAGAGAGGTTAGATGATATTAATGCTGAAAAGGTTTAGTTTAATCTCACTGAACGGCATGGAGAGGTGCATGTCATGCCTCAGTGGAGGGAAATGACTCATTCCGGTGTTGAATCTTTGGTAATCTTTAGGCATGGGGACAAAGAAGAGATCATAGATCCTCTGATGAAGGCCAATAGAAATGTTAATGTAATTTCCATAGTTGGATTAGAAGGTATGGGGAAGACCACACTTGCCAAGTTGGTCTACAATGATGAAAGAGTATATGAACATTTTCAATTGAAAATGTGGGTTTGTGTCTCTGCAGATTTCAAAGTTGTAGGGTTGATGGAAAAAATCCTTAAATCTACTCGTGAAGAAGTTGATAAGAATTCAAATACTGAAGATACATTACGGACTAGTTTGAAAGAACTTTTAAAGGATAAAAGGTTTTTACTGGTCTTGGACGATGTTTGGAATGACAATATAAAGAAATGGATTGAATTGATAGATTTGCTTACTGGAGGATCTCCTGGAAGTGTCATTGTTGTAACAACACGTAGTCACAGGGTTTCTTCCATTTTAGACCCTATTTATAAACATTCTTTATATGGTCTATCAAAAGAAGAATGTTTGTCTTTGTTTGTGAAATATGCATTTAAGGAAGGAGAAGACAAACAACATCCAAACTTGTTACCAATTGCGGATGAAATAGTGGATAAGTGTAAAGGGATTCCATTGGCCGTGAAGAGTTTAGCTGGTCTACTTTATTTGAACGTCGATGAAAGGGAGTGGAATTTAGTTAGAGATAACGAGATATGGAAATTGAAAGAAGAGGAGGATGACATCTTACCTGCATTACGATTGAGTTATAATCAAATGCCAATTCATTTGAAGCGATGCTTTGCCTATTGCGTTAACTTTCCAAAGGATCGTGTATTCAGTAATCTTGAATTAATTGGACATTGGGTGGCACATGGATTAATCCTCCGATCACCTGCTAACAAAAAACAAGAGTTGAAAGATGTTGGAGACTTCTATATTAAAAAGTTAACGTCGAGATGTTTCTTCCAAGATTTTCAGAATTTCTGTGTTGGTATTTCTTCAAAATGCAAGATCTTGTCCATGACCTTATGCTCTCTATTGCCCAAGAAGAATGGTGGGAAATAGATGCTGACAACAAAGAAATTGCTCCAATAGTTCGTCATTTGTCAATTTCAGACAATGGCCAACAAGTTTGGAAGTCTTCGAATAAGCTAACTAGTGTGCGGAACATTATGTAACAAACTAAGTTCCATTGGTACTCAAAAGCATTTGAGATATCTCGACCTATCTTGTAGTAGATCAATCAAGAAGCTTCCTAATTCCATTTGCAATTTACACAATTTGCTAACCTTGAAGCTTGGTGGATGCGAAAAACTTAAACGACTACCCAAAGACATGAGGAACTTGATCAACCTTAGGTCTTCTAAAATAGCAACAAACGATACATGTCTGCTCAAGAATGGAGTATGTTGCTTTAATTCGCTTCGGACTTTATGTGTGGATAGCTGTCCAAAACTCGAATGCTTGTTTCCACAAATGGACAGGTGCCTCACCAATCTTCTTAAATTGATTTTTCATCGATGTGGAAGTTTGACCTCTTTGCTACCTATTATCAAGCACCTAACTGCCTTAGAGTCATTATACATTAATAAATGTAAAGAGATGGATTTGATGGAAGAAGAAGAAGATGCAAAAGATCTCAATTTGAGACTCCAATTCTTGCATATAGAAGCGTTACCAAAGTTGGAGGTTTTACCCGAATGGCTCCTAGGATCTGCAAACACTTTAAAGCACCTACGTATCATGGGTTGTAGAAATCTCAAGGCGTTGCCAGAGTGGTTGCCCACTCTAAAATCACTTCAGACATTGGAGATCTTTTATTGCAATAAGCTATCATCTCTGCCGGAGGGGATTCATGATATGAAAACATTAAGAAAGGTGAAGATTCATGATTTTTCTTATCAACTCGTCACTCGTGTAGAAGATTGGTCGAACATAGTAGAGTTCGAACTTTAATATTATAGAAGAGATGAAGATGATGGTCATGAGGTAAGATGATTTTGTAATTTTATTTAGTATGAACGGAATAATTACGATTTTATTGTTCTCCCCTTAACTGTTATGTATCTACACGCATGCAGTAGCAACTTTGGCCTTCCACCAGCCACGAGTCCAAGCCAATGCCAGCACGAGTGTATGTAAGCTTCGGTCAGATTTATGTCTCTTCCCTAAATTGCATTAAGATATGTAAAATATATAAATAAATACACGCAGTGACGTGTGTGTATAAAGTGTGTGAGATAGTTGGATTGGTGGATATATGTACGTATTTGCTTAATTGATCTGTACCTATATATGTTATTATTGCCTGATTTATCTTTCTATCTTTTTTTTCAATGTATAACATATATAGATGCTTCAGTAGTAGTGTTCGGTAAATGCATGTGGGGAATAATTGATTGGCATGAGTACTGCAGAAGAGATTGATATTTTATTATTTCTTTAAAAAACAAATCCCATTTTCCATTGAAATTCGAAAGATTAATTGGTCCAACAGTACCATTAATTATTCATGAGTTAATAATTAACGGCAGTTTTGTGATTCATATTTATATATATATATATATGACTGTAAGCATTATTCCTATCTCAAAATAAACAAGGAAATTCGAAGTTACAACTTATATATACATATTATCTCATGATCTTAATAATTAGTTAATTTGCAGCTTTAATTAGCGCAACAACTGATCCAATCCAATCCAGTGCAAACATGACATAGGTCGATCTGTTAGAAGTTATATGTACCAATATTATTCTTAGATTTCAAATATTTCTATTATTTTAATTTGGATTAAGCCATGTAAAACATGTACGTACGTAGGCGTTGACGTCTATATATTAATTAATGCTGACTCATGAGCCTCATGATCTTAATAATTAGTATATACATAATAAATATCTATGCCAGTTTATAATCTTCATAGAAACTATCATGTGATCTTTTAGAATGTCATCTCCCATTCTAATATTTAAGCTAGTTTATCAAATTTCATATAAAATTAATATATTTTAGTGTCACATTAAGCATAGAATGCTACAATTGAGACCTTAAACAAACTTTTCCTTACTCAATGAAGTTTAGAGGATAAATCATTTATACTATTTTTCATATAAATCATCATTTTTAAATCATTTTTCTTATATTTTTACTTTGAATTATATATTAAGAAACTTAATATTATATGATAAAAAACTTTGGAGTTAATGTTTATAGTTCATTATTTCCCCTAATTTTAGTTTTAATTTAATTTTAGTGGGGATATATCCTTAAAAATAGATAATATATAGCATTTATATGAAATCTAGGGGTTATAGAAAAAAATTGGAGAGAGATTTTTTTATGTATATTGAAATTTTATAAAATTTTAAAAAGTATATGAAAATAAAATAATTATAACTTTTTAGGAGCCAAGACAATTTCAAAATTATAACTTTTTAGGAGCCAAGCCAATTTCTATGCAATATTATAAGGGTCGTTCTACAACTAGGGCTGTAAACGAGCCGAGTTCGAGTGAGCCTGGGGTGTGCGAGCTTGGCTCGTTCACTACTCGAGCTTGAGCTTGGCTCGTTTGTCAGCCGAGCCTATGAGCCAGTTCGAGCTCGGCTTGTGTAGAAGGGAAATGAGCTCGACCTCGGCTTGAGCTTGGTTATGTTAACGAGCCGAGCCCAAGCTCGACTCAAGCTCGGCTCGCTTATTAAATACCCCAATAATTAAAATTATAAATATAAACATATAAAATTATAAAATTAAAATAAATGTATCAATAAAATAACAAATTAAATACAAATTTACATCAAGAGTATTACGGCTATGGACCTATGGTACAATATTAAACGAAATTTTACATCTTAATGGAACAAGTGAATAAAAAAATTAATTACAACAATAAATTATGAAATAATATACATTATTTTTCAAAACAAAAAATGGGCTGTCAAATGATTAAGTCCTCAGTCTTCGTGGAATCATGAATGGAGCCAAAAATCTTGACATTGTTGCCCTGCATACACTAATACACTAAAAAATTGGTGTTATTTTTAATCCATTGCTCAAGTGATATTAACTTAGTAATACTGTCAAGGGATATCCCACAGAAAATGCAAAACTTAATTTTCCTAAAAAATCAATACCGTATCTCTAACAAGTTACACAATACAATTATACAAGCAATATTATAAATAAATATATGCATTAGGGATTTAGACAAGTTTTGAAATCTGATATCACCGTGACAGTCACATAAGTCAGCAAGTTCCCAAAATCTGATAGAAAGATGTGAATCAGTGATTCAGCCAAGTTACCAAATGCATTATGCAGTTACCACAGAACAAATCCAAAACAACGACCCAGCAATAGGCAATAGGCAATAGGCATGACTCATATCAGCCAGACAACAAACTGTGAGGTAGACAAGTTGACAACTTCAATGGGCACAGACATACAAAATACTCAATACTCAATACTCTCATACCAGCCACAAAATATCAATACAAAATAGATATAAAATGCAGTTGGTAGTTAGTTCCCAGCCACAGGCCCACAATACTCAATAGGCAGCATACTCTCATACCATAGGCAGTTACCAAATAAGTTACCAAAGAAGTTACAAGTTCATAATAAGTTACCAAAGTTCAACAAAATCAGCCAGACATTTTAAGGATGGCCAACTGTAGTTACCAAAACAAATGTTCACAACAAGTTACCAAAGTTCAAGAAAATCATTCAGATAGTAGTTACCAAAATAAAGAAAAATCATAATGACAGGAAGTTACCAAACTTATACAAAATCTGAGTTCACCATGTCAGAAGTCAACAAGTTCCCAAACTTTAACAAAATCACCATGACAACCTGCACACATTGATATAGTAAAAAAATTAATATAATTTTTATTCCCTTACAAAATTACTCAAGTACTTTTAATTTAGTAATATTGTCAAGAAATGTTTGCAATGCAAAATTTAATTTGTCATTTAAAGAAATTTAGAAAATCTGGATGGTGAGGAGTTAGAACTTAGAAATTACCTGAACTATCATGACTCATATCATCCCAAACAAAATCAGATACAACCAAACTGTCCAAATATTACAAAGTAAACTGTCCAAATTTCATATAGCAAATCATATAGATTAACCAAAACAAACCAGATAAAACTAGAAAACTGCCCAAATGCTCCATTTTTTCAACATGCTCAAAAAACAGAATCTAAGTCTGTATGGGGCTATTGCTATGGCAAGAGAATATGAGTTTCTGATGGAACATCCATCTATTGACAAGAAAAAAAA
>QGSO01000186.1:2355521-2439393 GCA_011037825.1 Carya cathayensis
TTTCGGGATCCTCAAATAAACCAACGATGAGTTAAAACACTGATTTGAAAACGCGTAAGTGTTTTATTTATAAAATAAATAAAACACTTAAATAAAACACTACGAGTAATTAAGGTAGAATATCATTTTATAAACTAAAGTTTATAATATTTCCTCATCATTATTTAAAATGATAAAGTACCGTTAATTAATCGAAGAGGATAAAATCATTTAAATTAATAAAACACTTAATTACAACACTGAGAGGAATTAAGATAAAATATTATTTTACAAACTAAGGTTTATAAAATAATATTTCTTCATCATTATATAAAATGATAAAGCATCATTAATTAATCAGAGAGGATAAAACCATTTAATTTAAATAAGAGTTTTCAACGAAAAAATTAAACCTCTTAATATCTTAAAACAACTAAAATATTTAATCTAAGTAATTATCCACAATTATAATATTTTCAGAGCTCATTAAATTATTATAATTGTGCTACTTTAAAAACAAGATTATCTAATACTTTGAAATCGGGTAGATAAAATCCGAATACGCCATCGAGGTACAACGCTTAGGATAAATCTGTTCATGATTTTACAGTTTTCGGTGAAGAACAAAGTAACGTGATTTAGGGAAAAAGATAAATTATGCACGTGATTTCGGGTGAGGGTAGAGACGAGAGAGATAGCGATTGCTGTCGGTAAAGAATCCAAAACTGATTGCCGTGCTGTCAATATGTGCGAAAAAGAAAGAGAAGGGTGAGGAGATAAGACTAAATTTTAGCGGGCTGTTACAGGCATGACTCATATCAGCCAGACAACAAACTGTGAGGTAGACAAGTTGACAACTACAATGTGCACAGACATACAAAATACTCAATACTCAATACTCTCATACCAGGCACAAAATATCAATACAAAATAGATACAAAATACAGTTGGTAGTTAGTTACCAGCTACAGGCCCACAATACTCAATAGGCAGTTACCAAATAAGTTACCAAAGAAGTTACAAGTTCACAACAAGTTACCAAAGTTCAACAAAATCAGCCAGACACTTTAAAGATGGCCAACTGCAGTTACCAAAATAGATGTTCACAGAATCACAAGAAGTTACCAAAGTTCAAGAAAATCATTCAGATAGCAGTTACCAAAATAAAGGAAAATCATAATGACAGGAAGTTACCAAACTTATACAAAATAAGTGAGTTCACCATGTCAGAAGTCAACAAGTTCTCAAACTTTAACAAAATCACCATGAGGACCTGCACACACTGAGGAAGTAAAAAAATTAATATAATTTTTATTCCCTTGCAAAATTATTCAAGTATTTTTAACTTAGTAATATTGTCAAGGGATGTTTGCAATGCAAAATTTAATTTGCCATTTAAAGAAATTTTGGAAATCTTGATGGTGAGGAGTTAGAACTTAGAAATTACCTGAACTATCATGACTCATATCATCCCAAACAAAATCAGATAGAACAACCGAACTGTCCAAATATTACAAAGTAAATTGTCCAAATTTCATATAGCAAATCATATAGATTAACCAAAACAAACCAGATAAAACTAGAAAGCTGTCCAAATGCTCTATTTTTTCAACATGCTAAAAAAACAGAATCTAAGTTTGTATGGGGCTATTGCTATGGCAAGAGAATATGAGTTTCTGATGGAACATCCATCTATTGATAAAAAAAAAACAGTAGTTAGTATTTTTATAAATAAATTAATAATAGTAAGTATAAAATAGTAAAATAGCAATAGACAATTAAAATAAATAAATTACACTTACAGATTTGTTGATAATCTTTTAAGCCCATATAATGCTCTAACCCAATCAGACCCACATAACAACATCTGGACAGTTTCAGTCTTCAATGAAGCTCGATGAGGATCAATGACTCTACCTCCTGCGCTGAATGTTGATTCTGAGCTAACTGTGGTAATTGGTGTAGCCAAAATATCTCGGGCCAGTTTGGACAAAGTTTGAAACTTGAGACTATTTGTTTTCCACCATTCCAAGGCATCAAAACTTGCATCTGAACCCTCTTTACAAATATAAATGCTCTTCTCTAAATAATTGTCCAGTTCTAATTTACTAGGCTGCACGGTATCAATACTTCTAACAAAGGATTTAAATAATGACTGGCCCCTCTGCATGCTTCTCCCAGTCCCAACACTTGAGAAAGAACCAGATACATTCATTCGAACATTATCCTGCTCTCTTTGTGCCTCAAGAGTTGAATTATATTCATGAACATACTCATTATATAACTCAAGCAACACTTGAGAGACATGATCAATATTCTTAGCAGTGTCCGGCCCATGATAAATTAAAGGAAAACAAAACTGGATCAGGACCATTTTGAATCTAGGATCTAACACCGTAGCAATTGACATCAATAGATTACACTCCTCCCAACATTTGTCAAATTTAGCACTCATTTTTCTTACCATTGATTTCATGTACTCATTCTCATCTCTACTCTTCTTACCTAAGATGTCCTTCATTCTCCAAACTTCAAAAAGAAATAAGTTTGCTGTTGGGTAATCACTTCCAGATACAATATTGGTGACTTTATTGAAAATAGCTAATAGTTGACAAACATTTTCAACTTGCCCCCACTCTTCAACAGTTGGAACCCATTCAAAACATCTATCTCTATCACCATATCTAGGGAAAACTTCTTTGAATTGAATTGCAGCATCCAGCATTAAATAAGTGTTGTTCCATCTTGTAGGCACATCTAAAATTAGTTTCTTTGAGGGCAATTGTAACTGTTTTGCAATTTCACTAAACTGTTTTAGCCTACTCTCTGATGCTACCAGATATTTTATACCATCTCTAATACAATCAACAATATCCCTAATCTCCCCAAGTCCATACTGCACAAGTAAATTTGTTATATGTGCACAACAATGTACATGAAACAGTTGCCCACTTACAGACAGTGTTTTCTTCAACCTAAAATCATCTTTCAAGATCCGAATGGCAACATCATTAGAACTAGCATTGTCAACAGTAATTGAACTAATTTTATTCTCAATCCCCCAATTTCGGAAACACTTTTCTAAAACATCAGCAATAAGAAGGCCAGTATGTGGAGGTGGCACATTACAAAAGTTCAAGACACGCCTCTGAAGATGCTAATCAGAGTCTAGAAAATGACATGTCACTACCATATATGAAAGTTTTTGACAAGAAGTCCACATGTCAGTTGCAAAATGAACTTTATTCACATGTTTAAGCAAAACTCTTAACTTTGTCTTTTCATTCTCATAAGTTCTCATGCATTCTTTCTTTGCAGTAGCCCGAGACATTTTTTCCCAATATGGAGTGTTTGCACTCATGAATTTATTAAATACCACATGTTCCATTAAAGAGAATGGATATTCATGGTAAAGTATCATATGAGAGGCAAGCTCTCGGACCCTACTACGATCATAGGTAAAGTTTGAGACAGTGAAGCCACTATCCGCCTCCTTAGAATCAACTGCTAAGACTTTTTGTTTTTGCTTAGACCCCATGTATGGCAAAGAGGTCAGCAAGTGCCTACGTAATGTAGTCGTAGAACTTGATCGAGAAGCTTTAAATAACGTTTTACACCACTTACATTGAGGCTGTTTAACCCCATCTCTATCAATTTCGACAAAATCATTCCATACATTAGAAGTCCTCTTTCTTTCTTTTTTCTTTCATAGGCTATTGTTTGAACTTCTGTGGAAGGGCCCTCAGTAGACACAGTATTAGGGGCCTGAGTAAAAGCAGTGTCTCTATCATTATCAGATATGGCCTCTACTAAGCTAATTCTAATAGAGTTTTCATTTTCATACTCCTCCACCGGATCAACTTCATTCACTGGATCACCCATTTGCTAAGGTCTAATATTTTGTAAACACAAAACCAGAAGCATACAATAAGTATATAAACACTGACCAAAAATCAAAACAACCTTGTCTTGATGGCTCAAGGTGCCTCTAGAAAGCAAGCATACTAAAAATTGTTAAAGTCAAAACAATTTCACCCCAATAGTTTTGTTATACAACCCTGCCTTTATGGCTCAATGTGCTTCCAAAAGACAAGGTTGATATAGTTGATTACTATCAACTAAAACAGATGTTAAAATCAAACTAATTTGACTTGAATAGTTTTAGTATACAATCTTGCCTTAATGGCTCGATGTGCCTCCAGAAGCAAGGAACCTCAACAACATAAACATAGAACATATTGGATAAAACTTATCAACAAAAACATATTAAACACAATACCATTTCATACTTGAAATTAGAACATAAACACAAAACAGATTGGAAGAGATTAATCAACCAAGACATGTTAAAGATGACATAATTAAATACTTGAAGTAAGAACTATCTATAAACATTTATAATCAACCAAAACAGATTCAAGAAAGCATATTTAAGTACTTGAAATTAGAACATAAACACAAATAGATTGGAAGAGATTAATCAACCAAGACATGTTAAAGATTGCATAATTAAATACTTGAAACAAGAACTATGTATAAACATTTATAATCAACCAAAACAGATTCAAAAAAGCATATTTAAGTACTTGAAATTAGAACATAAACACAAAACAAATTGGAAGAGACTAATCAACCAAGACATGTTAAAGATTGCATAATTAAATACTTGAAGCAAGAACTATGTATAAACATTTATAATTAACCAAAACTGATTCAGGAAAGCATATTTAAGTACTTGAAATCAGAACATAAACACAAAACAGATTGGAAGAGATTAATCAACCAAGACATGTTAAAGATTGCATAATTAAATACTTGAAACAAGAACTATGTATAAACATTTATAATCAACCAAAACAGATTCAAGAAAGCATATTTAAGTACTTGAAATTAGAACATAAACACAAAATAGATTGGAAGAGATTAATCAACCAAGAAATATTAAAGATTGCATAATTAAATACTTGAAGCAAGAACTATGTATAAACATTTATAATTAACCAAAACAGATTCAGGAAGGCATATTTAAGTACTTGAAAGCAGAACATAAACACAAAACAGATTGGAAGAGATTAATCAACCAAGACACGTTAAAGATGGCATAATTAAATACTTAAAGCAAGAACTATGTATAAACATTTATAATCAACCAAAACAGATTCAAGAAAGCATATTTAAGTACTTGAAATTAGAACATAAACACAAAACAGATTGGAAGAGATTAATCAACTAAGACATGTTAAAGATTGCATAATTAAATACTTGAAGCAAGAACTATGTATAAACATTTATAATTAACCAAAACTGATTCAGGAAAGCATATTTAAGTACTTGAAATCCGAACATAAACACAAAACAAATTGGAACAGATTAATCAACCAAGACATGTTAAAGATGACATAATTAAATACTAGAAGCAAGAACCATGTATGATCCTTTATAATAAACCAAAACAGATTCAAGAAAGCATACTTTTAGTCTTGAAATTAAATATAAACACAGTTACACAACTACAAGACAGATTGTAAAAGATAAATCAACCAATACATGTTAAATAAAACATGCACCACTACTTAAGGCCAAAATCACCATAGGATGAGATTAATGAACCTAAACATGAACAATAAAGCATCACTAAATAGTTCAAGCAAGAACATAAAGCATCATTAAATAGCAATTAACTTGAGAGGCTGAGAGAACTCATAGCAGACTATAGATTTTTCTTCGAGCACAACTCAATAGGCAAGATGAGTAGGCAAGCTCAGATATAAAAGCTCAAGCTAGAATACAAGTTTGAAAAATTGTAAGCAATACCAAAATAACCAAAACATGAAGTTAACACTTAACGACCTAAGGTTTTAACGGGGCATATTCAACTCTTACAAAATAAAAAAAATTAAATAAAACATAAACTTAACAATCAAAGTGATGGGCATGAGACAGTCACAGTCTCAGACTCTCAGTGTCTCACAGAAGCCTACATTAACATGTCACTGCTAAGTCAGAGTGGTCACAATTCATGAATGACAGTGTACTTAGATGATTTCATCTGGATCTACAACGTAAAAATACCACAAATCACAATATAAAAAAGAGTTAGGATCGAATCAGAAATGGGCATCGAAAATAGTTAGATAAAACTATAACTAGATAAGAATTAAAGATCAATCGAATCTGCCAACATTCCTAACCAAATGCGTAGAAAAAGGAAAATAAGTTGGGTAATCGACTCGTAGATGGACGAATCGACGAACCAGAGAACCACAAATCACAAAATCAAGGAAACAGTGGTTGGGAGTCATAAATGCATGCATTTAATGACCCATTTCTCGAAGACCGGCTGCTTTTTCAGAGGCTGAGATTACAACCATGGCTCCCCTCTAAAACGGCCGTCGGCTGCATCTGCTACGGTTTCTCGCAGAAGCAATGACCCATTTTCACTTGAGGCCCCTCGAGAACAAATGAAGGCGGTGCACTAGACAAGTCGATTTCTTTTGAATCAAACGATAGATATCATAGATTATAAGAGGTAACTAGTAATCGGTGTAACCGTGTAAGCATAAGAGATAAAGAGAATGGATAAGAAGCTAGGGTTTCTCGATGGTAAGATTGAGAGATTGAGAGAAAGTGAAGCGGCAAGCCTGAAGGGCAATTGCCAATCGACTAATCGAGTGACCCATAGATTCGTGAAACGGCGCAGGAGTTAAGGTAGGGTAACTTCTTGTAACCCTAGGGTAAATAGTCAGAAGAAATATCCAAAGGCTCCCAAGTCCCACAAAAAAGTAAGAAAATATCCAACGGTCTCCATTAATCTTGCTTTAATACTATTATACAATTTATACTAACATACCATGTTAATTTAAATATTATTCTATTTAAAAAAATACTATAGTCTATGCATTATAAATTATAATACATGTTAACTTTTTAATACTATAATTTTTAAAACTAGCAAGTAGTGACTGTAGACTGTAGAGTTGTAAAAAAAACTATATTTATTTATAATATTTAATTATACTATAAAATTGTCTAACATTATATTTTAGTCAACATTGTCCAAATTGGTACTCATAATATAAATTTATAGTTATATTAATTAGTATAATATAATAATACTATATACTAATACCGTATATTAACCAAAACGAGTATCTATTTTAGAAAATATTACACTCTATAAATTATAATACATGTTAATTGTTATATAAAAATAATTTTAAAACTAGCAAGTAGTGTTGTAAAAAAAGACATATTTAACACTAAACATGTATATTACTATAGTTTATATAATCTTATGATTTATGAATACTAAATACATTATTATGAGTTTAGTGATTATTGATTAATCATATATAAAGTAATAAAATTAATAACTAGTGATAAGTTATTAATAATACTTTATAGAATGATAGAATCGTGAGTACAATGAAAATTCATAGAACATATAATGATATAATCTAAGAATCATAGGTGATAAGTATTTAATAATTATGTTATGATAGATTAAAAAAAATATTCTAAAGCCTTCAATAGTACTTCATAGAATGATATAATTATGAGTGATAAGTTATAAATTAAATTAATTAATAAGTTATGACTATAGCTTATAGCCTATAGCCTAGAGCCTTATTAGCCTATAAGCATAACTTTTTATGTGACAATTCCCTATTTGATAAGAATAAGATAAATATATCAATATGATATATTAATATTATAAATTAAATATATAGACTTATAGTATATGTAGAAGAAAGTCTATTACTATAAGTCACTATAATTCTATATACATAATTAATAATACATATAACATATATAATTATTGGTTATTATATATATATATATATTATATATTTTACTATATATGTCTAGATATATACGAGTCAAGCTTACGAGTCGAGTCGAGCTTCATACGAGTTTGTTCACGAACATTAATCAGGTCGGTCGAGTTTTATAGGAGTTTGTATCGTTTAATAATCGAGTCTATTTCTGTGTTTACGAACGACATTTAATATTCAATTCAAGCCGATTTCGAGTTTAATCGAGTCGAATTCGAGCTGCCTGTCGAGTGGCCTGTTCATTTTACAGCCCTATCTACAGCCACCGTTATACTCTCCCGTTTGTGGTTCCCGCTTGACGTGGAATGTCACTGTAGCGCATTGTTTATTTTTTTAACAGTACTTCTATATACCACCAGGGTTGCGCCCCCTCTGCGTTCCCGGCTAACGTGGTATATGCCACGTCAGCTGACTTATTTAAAATAAAAAAAAAATTCATCGAAGCAGAAAGAGGAGGGAAATGATTTTGAGCGGCATTTCTGAGCATTTTGGACTAGAGAAGAAAAGGCAGCCAGAGAGGAGATCTGAGCATTTTGTGGGTTCGGTCACTGTCGTCAGCCGTCTTTGGTTGTCGTCTTTCATTCCGTACTCTCCATCTCAGCTTCCAGATCTCTAAGTCACGTATGTAGCTTAGCACCTTCATTCTGTACTCTCAAGCTTCTCTCTTTTGGGTTATCGGCATCTATGCTTGCCTTTGGTTTTGTTCTGGTGATTCGGCCCCATCTGGGTTTAGTTTCAGCTTTTCCTCTTATTTTCGTGTGCTTGCCTTTGGTTTTGTTCTGGTGATTTGGTTCTGTTTTCGTGTCACTTTTGTTATAGTGCTTAGTTGTTTAGCTATGATGACCAATAGGGTGCTACAAACTCACTTGATGTCATCTGTAAAGTGATAGGTTCATTATGAATAGATTGAAAGAATTCTGATTTGGGACCTTTTGTGGATGGTGTGTGTTTGTTCGTGGTTTTGGAGCCTGCCTGCGTTCAAGCTGCTTGTGTTGTTTTTTTATATTATATATATGGGATAGATAGATAGGTGTTGTTAAGATGAAAGATGTGATGATGATTTCAGGAAAACTTACTCTTAGAGCTTTCTTCTTGAATTTATTCATCAAGCAGAACTACCTGATCTTTATTCTGACATTATCTCCCAAAGAAACATTACAAACATGATTAGTTCATTTATTATATCACTCAAATATTTCTTTTGTATATTTAAAGTACGAGTATGCACATGACAAATGCTAGAAAAGGAAGCAGACATTCTGTATTAATAATGGTCAAAGGAGCATTTATCAATGAATGCCTTGAAACTCATTCAGAAAACAAGATCAAGATTTATGATCAATTAAGAAGCTCATATCACAGATTCATAGAATGCAAATTTTGAAAATAACTTCAACTATTTATGGGTTTTAAGGATATTCTAGTCATAACTGTCAAGAGAATGACAATGATCTTAGATGGATGCAGTAAATAGTAAATACCACAAAAATGGAGTGAAATCTCTTTCCCCCTATTGACATATTGTTTAACATTCCAAGTATGCCTGTTTGTTCTTGGTATTCACTTTATCTAGGTCTCATGTCAATGATTCGATCCTTCAATTAAATGGTTAATTTGTCATCTTATCTGTCAACTACCAACCACATTATCCTCAGCAAATGGAGGATATAATATAAGACAACTACGATGTACCCATGTTGCAAATCCCTAATTAAGCCATAAATGAGTCCACCACTCCATTGTTACCCGATTGCCAAACCAATGATGGGCCATAAATATGATGGTTTAAAGAACATACACAAGTATTAAAGAGATAAATAAAGAATTATTCTTCTTACTTTTATGGTTTTATTGAAACAGATCTCTTGGTTTCCAGATTTTTTTCTTATTGCCTTTGCTCCATAAACCCTTTATTGTTTGGCCGAGTCAAGCAATCACCAATATGTTCTGATCTAGGAAAGGGGAACAGGATCAGCTTGCCCTTGTCCAAAATATCAACAACAGTGCTTTTTACATTCTAGATCTGGACTAACATTTCTTGAATTTATTTCTCTCATGTTGAGTGTTTGCAGATTGCAGCTTTGAACTCCATGGATGTTTGGACCAAAGTTTGCACTGGGTTTGGATTACTGGGTCGAGTTTTACATGAAGGTTTCATTGATATATATTAGAGTTAGAGGGAAAATTTCATAGGATGCAAGGTATGTTGCAAAGTGCTGGATATGTTTTATAAATAATGTAAACTTTCATAATCTTGGTGCTTGTAAATCAAGGCTTGAATTCTAACAAAAAACATCAGAAATTGTAGATTTCAAGAAAAGGTACAATTACTTTTTTTCCAATAAAAATTGGAAAGTTGGCACATAGATAAAAATATATAACAGAGGCAAAGATAAGTATATGAATTCTTATCTATCTATGGACGCACATCTATATATATATCCCATGTAGTTACCTGATTAAGTGTTAAAGCTTAACTTTTCACAATTGAAGCATAAAACTTGCTGCGTGTAGAAATATCATTGGTGATCATCTTTGAATAAAGCTTGCTTGTAAAGTTGAAGAAAGCCATTCACTTTACCTTAGTTTCCACTAGTCGAAATATTACTCCAGCTTGAGTTATATATGTAAAGTGTTAAAAGTGTCACAATGCATGAATGCTGTTTTTAGCTAGATGCATTAATTGGTTCTGAAATGTACTAATTTTGTAACCAAATTTTGATGACATATAGTATCTACTGTTTTATTTTTGTTAGTTGGGTCTTTTCAGGAGTTTAATTGCAGATTTTTTTTTTTTTTTTTTTTTAATGCAGAATGTTGGTTACCCATTTCAACATGGCATGGAACATTGACTCCTTCATCAATACAAGCTTCGCTACATCCTCTAGAGTTGAAGCGCCATGTAAAGAGAATAATGCACCCGATTGTAGGAAACTGAAGCGCCATGTACGTCCTCCAGAGGATAATACACCTGCTACAATGATATTTTTTTGTGTATTGAATGGGTTCCTAGTGAATTGTTGTGTATTGAATGTATTCCATTTACTTTTTTGTGGATTGAATGCATTTGCGGGACTTTGTTGTGTATTGAATATTTTTTTGTGTATTTAAGGTATTCCAGGTTCTAGTTGTGTATTAAATATATCCCATTTATTTTTTTTTGTGTATTTAAGGTATTTCAGGTTCTAGTTGAATATGTAAGGTAGTGACTACTATTTTTTTGTGTAACTGATACAAGAGTTGTTAGAAGGGGATTGACTTACCTTAGTTTCATCAACCCCTAGTATTAAATTGTCCCTTTTTTTGTGTATTGAATATGTAACGTAGTGACTACTATTTTTTTGTATAACTGATACAAGAGTTGTTAGAAGGGGATTGACTTACCTTAGTTTAATCAACCCCTAGTATTTTTTTGCACACTAGATTTTGTGTATAACTGATACAAAATTTTATTAATATCCCTCCTATTTCAAATGTTTTTCCAAAAACTAATGTTATGGTGTTTGAACTGTATAATATTGGATAGTGATCTGATCAACTTACTTTATATTAAAAAATAATGTTACATATTATTATACAAACACTATTAAAAGAATAATAATAGAAGAATGAAAGAACAATTAAGGAATCCACGGTTTACAAAGTGCATTGTTACAACTTGAAATTATAGTTACACATTACATTGCATCCATATTGGATGGAAAAGCACAAGTAAATTCTATGAAGAAGGCAGACTCTCTTGACATCATCTTTGTTGTCTTCTGGGAGCTCCTCCTGCGTGTTGCCCTGCAGTGACACTCATCAATAGAGAGCTGTCTTCTGGGAACCTAATTAAGAAGACAGAATGCCTAAATAATGTTAAAGAGCTGGTGAATAATTAGACAACTAAAACCATCACAAGAAATTTAATTTACTCACCTCCAAGATACGAAGAGCTGTCGTGCAGTTGCCATAGACGACATGGGGATGCCCATAGATTGAATCAAAATTCATGAATATTATTAGATTGTAATGTTAGTCATTTACATTCTTTACACGTGTACTATATGCTTATTTTATTCTTTTGTATAGAGTACTTTAGTGAAATATAAAATGTATAAATAGGGCCTAGGGCCTTGAGTCTTGCACGACAATTAATACAATGACTTACTTTCGGTGGAAAGCATTGTGGAAAGCAGAGACTTTAATATGGTATCAGAGAATTTTTCCGTAATTACCCTTACTTTCCCTTTCGTGTTTCCAGTCTTCCTCTCTGCGATTTTCTCTGTTTTTCACATTCCTTCTACGTGATTCCATCTCCTGCTTTCGTTCGATTATTTTTTGTTTGGCTTCCAATTTCTTTATTTTGTGAATTCGATTTCGATTCCATCTCATATTTCCAGAGCCTTTGATTTCGATTTTGTTTCTTTGATTTCGATTTTGCCTAAATCATAAACCCTAGAATCATGCCTGAGACCGATTCATCCTCTTCTTCCCCTCCCGTTCTCAATGTTGAAGCTGATCCTCGCAGTCCTTTCTATCTAACAACTGCAGATCATCCTAGTGTGCTCCTTGTCAGTGAGAAACTTCACACAAGTAATTATCATTCCTGGAGCCGATCTACGTTTCTCTCTTTGAAGGCGAGAAACAAGTTAGGTTTTATTGATGGATCTCTTCATCCTCCTGCTCAAACTGATTCTTTGTTTTCTCCGTGGAGCAAATGTGACACTATTGTCCTCTCCTGGCTTCTCAATTCCTTGTCTCCTAAAATTGCTCAAAGTGTCATTTACATTGATACTTCTCGTGCGATGTGGCTCGAATTGAAGGAGCGATTTTCTCAAGGGAACGGACCTCGTGTTTTTGAGTTGCAGACTGCCATCTCTGCTCTACGACAGAATCAAAGCGATGTAAGTACTTACTTCACTGAATTGAAGGTACTTTGGGATGAACTGTTGAATTACCAACCTCTACCAGTGTGCATCTGTCGAGGATGTACATGTAATTCATCCAAGACCTTTGCTGCCTATCATCACCAGAGTTATGTGATGACATTTCTCATGGGGCTTACTGATGTATTTGATGCCGTGAGAGGTCAGATTTTAATGATGGAACCTTTGCCATCTATTAACAAAGCTTTTAGTCTTGTTATACAAGAAGAACGCCAAAGGCTTCTTAGTCAGAGGCATACTCCTTCTGTATCTGTTGAGTCTGTTGCTTTAGCTGCTAAGCCAGACTTTGTAGTTAGGAATTTTAAACTCTCTACACGTAGCAAGGTCATCTGTAGTCACTGTGGCATTTCTGGCCATACAGTTGACCGGTGCTACAAAATCCATGGATATCCTCCTAACTATAAATTTCGAGATAAGACTAAAGGTGTTAATGCCACTGCCAATGCTGTTCAGAACACTGATTTGTCTTCCATGTCACTTACTGCGGATCAGTGTCAACAATTACTAGCCTTACTCAAACCAGCTGCTTCCTCTCCACCTTCTTCAGTAAACATGGCTTTAATTCCCAATTTTTCAGGTAAATCTAATTCTGTTTGTACCTCTGTTGATTCATTTCACTCGAATTCTTGGATAATTGACAGTGGTGCATCAGACCACATGATTTATTCTCCTTGTTTCTATACCAGCAAGCCTGTTATTGTCTCTCATTCTGTCAAGTTACCTAATGGTACATTTGCTCAGGTTACACATATTGGTGATGTTGCCTTAAATTCCTCTCTTATTCTCACCAATGTTTTATGTGTACCTAGTTTTACTTTCAATCTTCTGTCAGTCAGTAAAATTACTCAAACATCACAATGTTGTTTGATCCTTAAATCTCATCATTGTTTCTTGCAGGACCTAGTAACCTTGAAGATGATTGGGATGGGTGAAATGCAAGAT
Source organism: Carya cathayensis (assembly GCA_011037825.1). Lineage (NCBI taxonomy): Eukaryota > Viridiplantae > Streptophyta > Magnoliopsida > Fagales > Juglandaceae > Carya > Carya cathayensis. Next base: position 2,369,206 of record QGSO01000186.1, read on the forward strand.
GGCCTCTACAGGTTGACTTTTCCTCAGCCATCTACGATCTCCAGGGAATCTTCTACTCCTACATCTTGTTTTTCCATTCAATCTAATGTAGCCTTGTGGCACTTTAGATTAGGTCATCCATCTTCTTCTAGATTGCAATCTTTACGACAGTTTATTCCTGTTTTGCATTCTAAATTTGATACTTGTACCACTTGTCCAATTGCAAAACAGAAACGTTTATCTTTTCCTATTGGTAATCATAAATGTAATGCATCATTTGATTTGATACATTGTGATATTTGGGGACCAATGGCCTCTTCTACTTATGATGGTTTTAGATATTTTCTCACCATAGTAGATGATTATTCTCGGGCTACATGGGTATATCTAATGAAATCTAAGTCTGAAGTTGCATCTTTACTAGAATCTTTCTTTCTTCATGTTGAAACACAATTCAATCTCAAAATCAAAGCACTTAGGTCTGATAATGGTCCTGAATTTGCTTTAAGATCTTTTTTTGCTTCCAAGGGAGTGTTTCACCAACTGAGTTGTGTTGCAACTCCACAACAAAATTCTGTTGTGGAGCGTAAACACCAACATATTCTTAATGTGGCAAGATCCCTTCTCTTTCATGCTAAACTTCCTCTTTGTTATTGGGGAGATAGCATCCTTACTTCTGTTTATTTGATTAACAGAATTCCGAGTCCTATTCTTTTGAATAAGACTCCTTATGAGCTTTTGTATCACAAAACACCATCTTATACTCATCTTAGGGTGTTTGGCTGTTTATGTTTTGGTTCAACACTCTCTCATGCTCGCTCTAAATTCTCTCCTAGAGCTGTAAAGTCTGTTTTTCTAGGTTATCCTTTTGGTGTTAAGGGTTACAAGCTGTTAAATTTAGAAACTCAGACTTGCTATGTCTCTAGAGATGTAGTATTCCATGAAGAAGTATTTCCTTTTGAATCTTCTTCATCAACACCATCCTGTGCTACAGATCTTTCTCTTGGTCCTCTACCCAATCCTGCTCCTAATTCTGATTTTAATATTACTGCTCCTCCACAAACTGAGATCAGTAATATTAATTCAAATTCTTTATTACCTCCTCTTAGAAGGTCATCTAGGACTCGACACCCTCCTTCATATCTTCATTCATATCACTGTCAACAGGTTGCTGCTTTGCATTCACCTTCTCCCACTGATCAAAAGGTTGCTGGTCTTCCTTCCTCCCATATTTCTCACCCAATCAGCAGGTATTTGACATATGATAAACTTTCTCCATCTCATAAATCTTTTGTTCTCTCTACGTCTATTCTTGTTGAGCCTAAATCTTATTCTCAAGCTGTCAAATATCCTGAATGGAGGGAAGCTATGCAAGCTGAAATTTCAGCTTTAGAACAGAATGGCACTTGGGATTTAGTCCCTTTACCTCTTGGTAAACGCCCAGTTGGATGTAAATGGGTGTACAAGTTGAAGCTGAAGTCTGATGGGAGTGTGGAAAGATGCAAGGCTAGGTTAGTAGCCAAGGGTTACACCCAGTTAGAAGGACATGACTACTATGAGACTTTTAGTCCAGTAGCCAAACTCACTACTGTGAGAATTTTTCTTTCAATCACTGCTGCAAAACAGTGGCCAATTTTCCAGCTAGATGTAAACAATGCCTTCTTGAATGGTGAGCTTCAAGAAGAGGTTTACATGTCATTGCCATCTGGTTTTGACAGCAAGGGGGAGTCAACACTTGTATGCAAACTTAAGAAATCCTTGTATGGCTTGAAACAAGCATCAAGGCAATGGTTTGCAAAATTCTCATCGACTTTGTTGCTTAATGGGTTTACTCAATCAAGATCAGACTACTCATTTTTCAGCAAGCAAGAGGGTACTTCAGTTATCTTTCTTCTTGTGTATGTAGATGATATTTTGGTCTCAAGTAATGATACTGTTGCTGTAGAAGCCTTGAAGTCATATCTGAACAGTCATTTTAAGATGAAAGACCTAGGTCCTTTGAAATATTTCTTAGGCCTTGAAGCAGCCAGATCTGCTAAGGGAATTCATCTGTGTCAAAGAAAGTATTCTCTGGAAATTATTGAAGATTGTGGCTTGGCTGGTTGTAAACCAGCATCTTCACCCATGGAACAAAATTTGATTTTGAATGCTGAAAGTGGGGATGAGTTAGAAGATCCTTCTCAGTTTAGGAGATTGATTGGTAGTTGATTTATCTAACCATTACAAGACCAGATATTGCTTTTTCAGTGCAAAGATTAAGCCAGTTCATGCATAGGCCTCGGGTACCACACATGGCAGCAGCAAATAGGGTGGTTCAATATGTCAAAGCCACAATTGGCTTAGGATTATTTTTCTCATCTGCTTCCACTGATTTCCAGCTCAAAGTGTACACAGATTCAGATTGGGCAGCATGCCCAGATACCAGGAAATCTGTCACTGGTTACACTGTGTTTTTGGGGGATAATTTGGTCAGTTGGAAGTCAAAGAAGCAACAAACAATTTCCAGATCTTCAGCTGAGTCAGAATATAGGGCAATGGCAGCTGGGGTTTGTGAAATACTTTGGCTGAAAAATTTGTTAGCAGATTTTGGGATTTCACACTCACAGCCAGCTTTAATGTACTGTGATTCACAAGCTGCTATTCACATAGCTTCTAATCCGGTATACCATGAAAGAACAAAACATATTGAGATAGATTGTCATCTTGTGAGGGAGAAGATGCAAGCTGGTGTGATCAAGCTCTTCCATGTCAAAACAGGTTGTCAGATTGCTGATGTCTTGACAAAGTCTTTAGGTTTAAATCAGTTTAACCATCTCATTGGCAAGATGGGACTATTAAATATATATAGTCCATCTTGAGGGGGAGTATTAGATTGTAATGTTAGTCATTTACATTCTTTACACGTGTACTATATGCTTATTTTATTCTTTTGTATAGAGTACTTTAGTGAAATATAAAATGTATAAATAGGGCCTAGGGCCTTGAGTCTTGCATGACAATTAATACAATGACTTACTTTCGGTGGAAAGCATTGTGGAAAGCAGAGACTTTAATAAATATTGTCAAAAGGTCAAATCTTACATGCTAAAAATACATAATCATATACAACCATTCTCTATGCAAGTTTTACACTAGGCTTGCTCGGAGTCGGTGCACAAAGAAAAACAAGAATACAGGACATGTTACAGGTATATAACTTGTAACTAGAACTGTATTCATCATTAACTCACCTAAACTCTCATGCCTTGAAGATTCTCTCATCAAACTCGCACAAAACTTGTCCCCATCATTTAAAGAGTGGCTATTCAAGAATTCCATCAACTCCCCAATACACATAAATGCAACCAAAAGGCATTTTGAAATCCTTTATGCTTTAGCATCAATCCTCTCACTGAAAGCAAGCCTTTCTTTGGTGTCTTAACTGCAACATTTCAAACAATAAATCTTTTTGCTTCTAACCAGTAAATCTTTTTGCTTTTGAAGGAATCAGAAATTTATACTTAAGTAACTTTTGAAAATGTAAATTTTTCAGACAAATTGACGAAATAAATTTCTATATTTTAATAAACACCAAATAAATTTTACACAAAGTTGCTTAAAACTTTAAAATTATGGATGAATGATATCATCGTGGATACAAAGTTGCTTAAAACTTTATTCCTCTCAATCCAAATATCTTTAAAAAAATAATCTCAACAATCCAAACATCAAGGAGGATATTATATGTTCTTGTAATATCTAAAGGTAAAAGTCAACGATATGTCTATAAATAAATAGAAAATTGGCAGCCATGATACGCCTCCTTTCATTATAAAATTAACACCTATTTTGGGTAAAATGAAGATAGTCTAAAAGCACCCGAACAAAAAGAGAAATCTCAACCACTAATAAGTCGGTTCTTGTTAATAACTTGAAATCCATTTTTTCCTTCAAGTTTCCATCTCAACAAATTTCCAAGAAAATATTCTCTCACAAACAAACATGGAAATTTCGGTAGCGCAGATCTAAGAAAAAAAATACACAAAACTAGTTAACAAAGTCAGCAACCTAAAATCAGTGTACAAGGTCTAACGGTGGTGCAGATCTAAGCATATAACTAGTACACTCAGGGTTTAGTTGGAAACTTACCGTGACGTGGCCATAGATCTAGACGTAAGGAAGAAAAATGCTATGGTGAAGACGAAGAGAAAGACCAGATCTGGGTTAGGGTTCATTTTGTGGATCGATGGAGACAGATCGATGGAGAAGAAGATTTCTAGAAGAAGAAGATGAAATTTTAGTGAAGCAGATGATGGAGAAGATGATTTCTAGGGATGAAGAAGAAGAACAAGAAGAAGAAGACGAAGAAGAAGAGAGTGGGACGCGAGGACGTGGGGTTTGAAATGAGCTTTAGATGCGAGGAACCCCTTGGAAGACCCAACCCATGTGAAATGAAAACGACACAGTTTCATATTTTTGCCACATCGGATGCGAGGCCACAGCTCGGACGCGAGGCGGTTGTCCCCAAAACTCCGATATATTCCCTTCCTTCATCAACCCTCATTTCCAACCGTCCGGCACCGGCATCCAGTTTGCACAGCACAAGAGACCTATTTCTGGTGCCGTCTTCCTGATCTCCTTCGTCCGACCTCCAATCCGAGAGATTTCTTGATTTCTTTCTCCATTTCCACACTGTAGATTTCTTGATTTCTTTCCCTCTTTCTCAAACTACATATATAATACTATCTAGCTAAAAGGCTCGGTAAAGAAGAAAAACCCAGAGGTAGTTTAGTTTCATTGTAAACGAAAAAAAAAAAAATAGAGAGCATTTTTTCTATAGAGTGAAGGATTTGTGATTTGGGTTATTTTTGCGTTGCTGATCTCTTGAGGTTTGAGGTAACACTTGGATGCTCCGTTTCGTAATTTTGTAGCTATTTTCATTTTATTTCAATTTCTAGTTTTGATTATTACAGTTTTGTAATTGAAGATTTTTCTTCTCCCGTGGTAGTTGTATTATTATTTTGTTTTATTTGGCCCGTGTATGGTTTCTAAAAGCATATCGATTACAAGATAAAGGAAATGTGGAAGCAAAGTATGATTGATCTTGTCAAAATATGTACTGCACTTTGCAGGAGATGAATATTCTTCGTTCATTGAATCAAAATTTTTTGTTTCTTTCATTTTCACTGCTTTGATATCTTATCAACCATATGGAGTTCAAAGTATTTCTATTTGTATCCTTTGTCAGATTTACTTTTATGATGTTGTAAGATGTTTGATTCATGGGTTTTATTAAGATTATTTTTCCTTGAGATGGTTCGGGTCTTTTGTTTTCATTCGCTTATTTATTTATATCACTATTATATCTAAATCACGAGTTGACGCTTATCTCTTGTTTGGTCGATCTGAAAGAATAAATATAAATTGCTTTAAGTGAAATTGCATTTCTACTAAAACCACTTGTATTTTTAAATAAACTTCTTGTATTAATCGACATTTTTTTTCAAACTATTATGGCATTTTTTTTTTCTTTTTTTGCTTGTTCTTTTATATACAATGCATCTCCTTTGTTCTCATACATGTTACATTTTTGTAGACAATTCAAACGTTGGATTGACAATGGATGCCAACATAGAATATTCAGATAATAAGTGTGATGAGGTAGGAATTGATAAAGAGATTGAATGTAATGAAACTACTTTTTTTTTTTTTTTGGTCCACAATTACTAGATTTTTATGTTTATAAACACAGGTAAAATAATATACTTTTGCCATTATGATAAACAAAGTTAAGTTTGGACACATGCGGCAAATTTTTTTTCAACTCCTTCAGCTAATATGGATTATTTTGGCACTGGACGGACTGCTCCTCCCTCAAAAGTAATTTAAAACTACATAATTTTTTTTAATAGTTTTAGTGAATTATCTGGCACTTTTAACATTTTTTATGCCCTGTAGGACAAAACTGATCAAGTATACACTACAGAGGCTCTTCATATTGGACCGACTGTTCCTATAATGCAGATAGTCTCAATGTGAAATGGAGAGAATTGGATCTATGGTACTAGGACTTTGGTCATTGGTAGATGCCATGCTTTTGGAAGATAATTGGTTGATTTTGTATAAAGATATCCAATTTTTTGGTTGCTATTCTGTAATGAAACTACAATTTATTAAAGGTGGCAAAATGGAAACCACAGTTTTTTGAGAGGAACCAATTTTTTGGTTGCTCCATTTTTCTGGTTGCACGAGATTTTGTAATGGAACTATACTTTTTTGGTTGCTCCATATTTATTGAAAGAAGAAACAGAGTTGCAAAGGCAGAAGAAAAGGATTTCCAAAGCAATAAAAACCACACCAATGGTATCTCACAGTAACATTAAAGTAGTGGCGCATCCACTACCCATGTTAAGACTAACGAATGGAAGCCACGTTATTCTTGATAGTCTTTACATTGCATTAATCCTGTGATAGGCAAGGTTGTACATGAAGAAACTGGTTGACTCTTCCAGTGTGATCTTTTGGCATATGAAAATGTGTATGTTTGAATAGCATCAAAAGGTAGATGCAAAATTTGGTTTCGATTTTGATATCTGTCAAATTCAAATTGTAGTAGTTCCATCTTCATAAAAAATAATAATAATAATAATAATAATAATAATAATTAAAAAAAAAAAAGGAACCAATGAGTCCATTGGTAGACAACAACTACAGCACATCCTAATACTCATCGCCTTCAACATATGATGGATGTATGTACCAGACAAGACAAGTAATCTACCAGATATTCCTTACATTCATAGATTACATCTTTTCTCATAATTTCCCAAAAAACATGCCTAAACAAAGTTCCCATGACATTGAAATTACTAAAACTATAGGGACCCTCTCAAACTTCCTCTTGCGCCTCTCAATCTCTATTGCTAGTCGATGTCGAGTTGTTTAGATATTCATTGCTAATTGTATTTTTTGAATTTCGGTTTTTAAACAGTTGATTCTCTTCTCATCATATGGTGGTATTTCCAGGTTACCAACAAAAAAATCCGCAAGAATGTCCAGCCTGCAAAACCAACCAACACATATTAGCAAACAAGGATTACCATTCACTTCTTAGCAACCAAACATTGTGTCAATATTTACAGCCTCTATTTAAGAACCAGCCAATCAATTATATCAAATTATCAATAAATATGTCATGAGTCATGACAAATATCAACAACAAAATTTCTCAATCACATACTCAAAGTAGCCCATACAGCTTTCTCAACCACAAATGATTGATTAGTATTAAGGCATATTTACCATCTGTTGCACCAGAAGAAGCCTTCGCAACTGACTTTGGCAATATTCCCTCAAGCACGGAAAAGGCACCAGCCACATCACCAAGAAGAAATAACCAAAATGTACTAGATGATTCTCAATGATTCTAGAAGAATCTTTTAATAACAGATTTGTTTTTGAGAAGTCCACAAATTGCTATAAATATCGATGTAATATTCAGACTCATGCATGCAAGGATGAATACAATAGCTGAAAGCTTTCTTTGAATTATTTCATTTCTGTTGTAGCATTCTGTTGAGCACTTGGTGCTCTGCAAATGAGTTCATTGAACTCTTCTGTGAATTAGTTGTGGCCAGACTTACTATCATTGCAAAGCAAATGTGAAAGAATTGATAAATATTTACTTAATAAAAAAAAGAATTGATAAATATTTATTACTTCATAAGGCTTGAATACATGTAATTCTGATCTGGGTCCAATTAGTCCAGGCAATGCCCAACAGATATGAAAGAAGGGATTGCTAGCTTAATATTTGCTGCTCCAAGGTGCTCAGAAATTCCAGAACTCTTGGCAATTAGGAATATTTTTTAGAAAAAATATAGGAAAGATTTTGTAAACCACATGGTAGCTACCGTCTTCCTTTTATTAGCCATATCGTATACGATAAGTCTCAACCATACTATAGGATAGCCTGTTGCATCCTGGCACCCCACTTCACACTATGTAGGCACACCTTCCATTTTCACCAACATAAAAGCAGCTGAATCATTATTTCAGTGTCCAATGATTTATTAAGACCAAGAGATATGCAAGCATTTTGGAAGAAGGAAAACTGAGACATTTAGTCAAACCGTTTGTGCTACTGAGACATTTATTAACAACCATCGGTGGGAAAGATTGAGCTCAACGTCTCAATACCCATCGATAAAGCAGGTATTTTACGAAATACCTTTACAAATTCCCAAAGTACAAAACTAAATTAATAAAAAAGATAAATTACAAAATCCCAGAGCAAATGTAAAGGATGGAAGAAGGCGCAGATGAGAATTGCATCCAATAATGCCCACAACAAACACTTGTGTCCATTACAGAAATCATTCATTAAATGCTAAAAAAGTTAGCATTTTCACCCAAATAATAGTAGAATCGATAAAATCAAGAATGAATAACAGTAATATTTCTCAAAATAGTAGTCCTTATTTTCACAAGTATTCTTCCAGTTATTCGAAAAGCAAACAAACAAACAAATGCAAGCATGCACAGATCATATATAAGAGGACCACAAGCACGATGCAAGAGAGGTACAAACAAAAATACGTTTTTTTTTTTCCCATGGATTATTTAGAATTGCAAAAAAATACCTTTACAAGCTGAGGTTCACCCATGACAAAGGAAAATGCTACGAAGTGGAGAGTGGAGTTTGGGTTTTTTTCCCTTTTTTTTTTTTTTTTTTTTTTTTTTTTTTCAGGAGAGAAGAACAAAAAGAAATGAAGCTACTCGATCCAAAGCTGAGACTGAGGTTCTCCTAGGACAGGGGAAGGAAGATTCAAAAGCTTACTACTCAAAAATGGCAGGGAAAAATGCTACAAAGTGGAGAAATTTGTTAGGAGAGAAGAAATGCTTCAGTTGGCATAAAATTAAAAAGAGAGGAGAGAAGAAATGCTACAAAGTGGAGAGATTAGCCAACTGCTTAAAAAATGACAGGGAAAAATGCTACCCGATTCGAGCTGAGGAGAGAACAAGAAAAGCTGACTGATTCAAAAATTTATTATGAGCCAGAAAGGAAGATTCGTGAGGTTGAGGTTCGCCCAGGGAAGTCCAAAATGCTATGAAGTAGAGAGGAGTTAAAAATATACTAACAATTTCCAGAAATATAAAAATATATAAAAATGAAAAACTAAAATGCATGTAATCCACTACATATTACATTATTTTGTTATTTGTGCTGGTAAGGATCAATTTAATCTCACTGAACAACGTGAAGAGGTGCATGTCATGCCTCAGTGGAGGGAAATGACTCATTCCGGTGTTGAATCATCGGTCATCGGTAGGCATTTGAACAAAGAAAAAATCATAGAGCATATGATGAATGCCAGTAGAAATGTTAATGTAATTTCCCTAGTGGGATTAGGAGGTTTGGGGAAGACTACACTGGCCAAGTTGGTCTACAATGATGAAACCCTAGTTAATTATTTTCAATTGAAAATGTGGGTTTGTGTCTCTACGGATTTTAGAGTTACAAGATTGATTGAAGAAATCATTAAATTTGTTGGCCATGGAGTTGATAAGAATTCAAGTAATGTAGCTATGATGCAAAAAACCTCGAGGGACCTTGTAAAGGATAAAAGGTTTTTACTGGTCCTCGACGATGTTTGGAACGAAAATAGAAATAAATGGATTGGATTGACATATTTGCTTAATGAAGGGTCCCATGGAAGTGTAATTGTCGTAACGACACGTAGTCACAAGGTTTCTTCCATTTTAGAGCCTGTTTACACACATTCTTTAGATGGTCTACCAAAAGAAGAATGTTTGTCTTTATTTGTGAAATATGCATTCAAGGAAGGAGAAGACAAACGGCATCTAAACCTGGTATCAATTGCTAAAGAAATAGTGAAAAAGTGTAAAGGGGTTCCATTGGCCGTGAAGAGTTTAGGTGGTATGCTTTATTCAGAAGTTCATGAAAGGGAGTGGAATTTGGTTAGAGATAACGAGATTTGGGAATTGGAAGAAAATGAGGGAGACATCTTACTTGCATTGCGATTGAGTTATAATCAAATGTCAATTTATTTGAAGCGATGTTTTGCCTATTGTGTTAATTTTCCAAAGGATTATCAATTCAATAATAACAAATTAATTGAACAATGGGTGGCACATGGATTAGTCTTCCGATCACCTGCTAACAAAAAACAAGAGTTGAAAGATGTTGGAGACTTGTATATTAAGGAGTTAATGTTGAGATGTTTCTTCCAAGATTTTGAAGGATTTTGGAGACTTGTATGTTATTATTGCCTGATCTATCAGTAGTAGTGTTCGGTAAATGCATGCGGGGAATAATTGATTGGCATGAGTACTGCAGAAGAGATTGATATTCTTTAAAAAAAATCTCATTTTCCATTAAAATTCAAAAGATTAATTGGTCCAACAGTACCATTAATTATTCATGAGTTAATTAACGGCAGTTTTGTGATTCAATTAGCGCATCAACTGATCCAATCCATCCAGTGCAAACGTACATGACATAGGTCGATCTCTTAGAAGTTATATGTACGGCCAATATACTTAGATTTCAAATATTTCTATTAGTTTAATTTGGATTAAGCCATGTAAAACATGTACGTATATATTAATGGTGACTCATGAGGCTTGGAGTATCAATATTATTCAATAAATTGCTCGAGATTGAGTGGCTTGGTTTTGACTACATACCCGTTTATTATTCAATAATAGTATATAAAATTAAATCTCAATAATTTAAAAATTAGCGTAGAAATAAAATTTTAAAAATACAATTTCATGTCGATTTCAGATTTTTGATTACAGTATTTCATAGAATATTAATATTCATTCATCATCTCTTTTATAAATATGAAATATTTAAAAATTATTTTCTTCATAGAAACTATCATGCGATCTTTTAGAATATCATCTCTCATTCTAATATTTAAGCTAGTTTATCAAATTTCATGTAAAATCTATATATTTTGGTGTCACATTAAGCATAGAATTCTACAATTGAGACATTAAATAAATTTTTCCTTGTTCAATGAAGTTTAGAGGATAAATCATTTCCACTATTTATCGTATAAATCATCAATCTTAAATGGTTTTTCTTATATTTTCAATTTAGATTCTATATTAAGAAAAATTAATATTATATGATAACAAAAACTTTGGGGTCAATGTTAATAGCTCATTATTTCTCCTAATCTTAGTTTTAATTTAATTTTCGTAAAGCTATATCCTTGAAAATAGATAATATATAAAAATTATACAAAATTTAGGAGTTATATGAAAGAATTGGAGAGAGATATTTTTATGTATATTGAAATTTTACAAAATTTTAAAAAGTATATGAAAATAAGAAAATTATAAATTTTTTTCGGAGCCAATTTCTATACAATATTATAAATTCTCTGCCCAGAAGGCCAATGACTTGTCAAACCGATTTTATTGACGTGATGGCTCTCAACCTTTGATTCCACATCATGCATTAATGATTAAAAAAATTGTTTCCTGTTGAGTTTGAATGACCATGATATCCCCCCTACCCTAAGAGTGTTCACCAAGGTTCTGACCGAGTACTTGAGTATACCAAATTCAAAATTTGGGTTCCAAACCCTAGCCGGTATAGAGATCGGGTTAACCCAGGTTTCAAAAACTCGAAAATCTGGGTACCAGGTTGTACCTAGATATTTTTATCTCATACCAAGTAGTAACTTCAAGTGATCTGACTAAAAGATATCCTACAAAAAACAAAAGTTTTGAACAACTTTGTCTCATACGTGTAGAAAAGTGGAAAGTAGAGAGAGTTCTAGCATCCTTAGAGAAGCTATGTAGTCTTTAATCTCACACCAACAATTTTCTTGTGGTGGTTGGTGTAGAAGGTTTTCACATCAATAGTGTTTTAAGGGTGTCAATTAACTGACTTGTTTACAATTATAATTTAATTCTAGAGGTAGATACCCTACTAAAACATGTAACTGTTTGCAATTCAATTAGAACAAACTGTATAACTTGACAACCAACCTTAAAAGAAAAAGGTTTAAAGAAGAAGAAACAGAAAATTTGCATTCAGAAAAAAAAAATCTTAAAATAGTTATCCTAAAGAGTAAAAATGTAAAGATTAAAACCTAAAAAATTGAGAATAGTGCATGTATCTAAACTGGTTATGTTCATTCATCATCATCTAAACCAAGCCTATTCACAAATGACTAAGGTAAGATGGCAAGCGATAGTTCAAAGTGAGCACAATTAGAAGAAAAGCATGCAGCCCCTAGCCCATCATGCATACAACTAATCAAAATGTCCATACATAGATCATGTAGATGCTAACAGAAGTAATTCTAGAAATATATACCAGGTCCATACTCTGCCATTGCTTTATCAACATGAGGTCAGTAGAGTATCTCAGATTTTCATAGGATTACAGTAATTAAGATTAACATTACATCACACATAGTCATACGCCCCCTCCCTCCACAATTCAAGGCTTAATGAATCATGTTTTTAAGCATTTCCTTAGGAAGTTCGTGTTAGTTTTCTTTGATGACATTTTGGTTTATAGACAAGATTTTTCTCAGCATCTTACATATTTAAGAGCAGTTTTGACTATTATACAACAGCATACTTTGTTTGCAAAGAGATCTAAGTGCAGATTTGCTATGATTGAAGTTGATTACTTAGGCCACATTATTTCTGGGGATGGAGTGAAGGCTGATCTAGCCAGGATTTCTTTAAAGCTTAACTGGACAGTTCCAAAAACAGTTAAGGCATCGTTGGGATTTTTGGGCCTTACTGGCTATTATCGAAGGTTTATTAGGATGTATAGTTCCATAACTTCACCATTGATTGAATTATTGAAGAAACATGCCTTTTTGTGGTCTAAAGAAGCCTTTAAGAAATTGTAGGTTGTTGTATCTCAGCCTCCTGTGTTAAGGCTGCCCGATTTTTTAAAAGAGTTCACTATAAAGTGTGATGCATGAGAACTTGGTTTGTGTGTTGTCTTGATGCAAGAAGGCCAACCAATAGCCTTCTTCAACAAGGCTTTAAAAGGCAAGGCATTATTGCTATCCACGTATGAGAATAAACTTTTGGGGTTGGTCTATGTAGAGGGAGATGGAGACCACACCTGCTTGGCCAAGCTTTTAAGATCAAACTTGACTAGCAGGCTTGGAAGCATTAATTGGAGCAGAAGGCAGCAAGAATGGATTTAAGAACTTATGGCGTATGACTTCATAATTGAGTATAAGAGGGGTAGGGACATCAAGGCAACTGATTTTCTTATTGGAGGCCTTTGCCACCCGTGCCCATTGAAAGACCTTCATTTGTGTGGCCACTCATGCCCCCATCATTCAAACAGGACCCTGATATCTCTCTTATTGGAGGCCAACTTAGTCCATTCACACAACTCATCAGGAGATGAATCATGCCGAACTCGAGAATCGGAAGACTCTTCCTTCCTCAGTATGATCTTGCTTTTATTAGCGGATGATCAACTTGTTTATTCAGCATTTCTTTTTTTAAGAACTTAATTGTAGTAGAGTAATGCTAAATATAAGTTTCAAATAACATACCTCGTACAAATGTTTTGTAAAAATGTGGGCCCTCCTAAAAAAATGGAGTTTCTCATACTTTCTATAGTGACACCCACTTTTTTTTTTTTTAATAAAAACAATTATACTAAATTTGTGCATTTGAGACTTATATACATAATTTCTCATTGTGTACAACTCTAGGTGAACGTATATTTCTCCAAGTTTACTCTAGGTGTAAGTAAATTTGGCCGTGGCATCAATGATTTATTTGATTGGTTAGATCTATTTTATAATAAACTGACGTTATAATATGACATATTGCATCAAATCACATCAATTTATAAGTTTACTTTTATCTAATCAAATTTTGACTGATGGTTTTTTTTTTTTTTTTTTTTTATTAGGGGAATTGGGACTGTTTATTGTTTGCCTGATACCACTCTAACCCCATAACATCATACCTGTAATATTCGGGCCTAGGGCTCAGGCCCATGGCAAACCCAGCCCTTGAACTTCTAGGCACTGTCATTTTGGTGAGTGCCCTTCCCCTTCAATTATTTTTCTTCTTCTCAAAAACTTCTCTTCCTACGATTTTCTCTCCCCCACATTTGCTACAGGTTAACTTCCACCGAGTCCATCCATGATTCCCCATTCATATCCCCATCTCCATAATGGCACACTCTTGCGTTGTGCCCATCTCTATGTTGGTAATCCATGTTCAGTCTCAATTGCCATACTCCACCGAGGTAAGTCTCTTCCTTCCTTTCCCTTCATTCTCTCACCACTCAGATTTCTCTCCACTCTTCATTCTCCCTCTCTCGATAATTTTTGCACTTCACCCTCATGAATTTCCTCACTCACAAAGCATCTCCACTTTTCACTCCGCCATGCACCACCACCATCAAGGGTCATTGGCAATTGATCCTTTCTTCACACTGGTAGGCCTTTTCCCTTTCCTTTTAATTTCTAGATTTTAGTCTCACTCCTTGTTTTTCCGTTCATACCCACACATGACACACAACCACTGCAAATTCTCACTCACTCTTCCCCTTTCTCTTTCACTCTTTCCTTGATATGTGAACATTTTCTGTTGCTGGTTACAAAGTGCCAACGCCACACTCGTGGGTTGCCATTGCCAACGCTAACGTCCTCAACTGGCACTAGTGAGTCTTTTCAAAATTAGTGGTGGCCTTTTGCTATTTCACCATGCACCCTCACTAAATTATAGTTCACAGAATTTTTGCGTAGATCAATTCCACTCCCTCTGTGTATCACTGGTATTTAGGGATTGATGGAATTCCCTCACCAACGTTGGTAAGCCCTTTTCAACTTATTAGTTCATGACTTACAATGTATTTCACATTTCCTAAATTTATATTAATTTTGGTGTATTTTCCCTTCGAACCCTCAGATTTCTCTTACAGTATCACTCTTTCCCTAGGATTAAGCTGCAGTTAACTTAGGTTAGCCAAGTTAACAAACGCTTCAAATCACTTAGGTAAGCTTATTTTTTGCTTGCTCGGTTTGAATTAACCATCGCGTCATCATTTTCGAATACAAAGTCTAAGTATTAGAGGATTGCTGGTGTAAGTAATCACATATCTGGACAACGTTGCTTAGCTCGCTTGTTTCATCGATCACCTTATGACACCAGGTATGACACTTCTATAATAATAAGCTCGGTAGCTCAATTACGTGTGTGATATGAGTAAAGTATGGTTGCTGGAAATATTAATGAATTATAGTTATTTAACTAATTTGGATTACAAGTTGGCTGTGTTGGGGTTATATGCGGATTTGTTTGAGTTTAATGTGGTTGTCTAGAGTTATTATGTGTGTGATAAGAATGATGAAGTTGATGGAATTTTTAATTGGGTTATCTTTGAATGGTAGGATCTATAAATGGTGTTGTGTTCTTGTATGTTGCCGGTCGGGAGAAATTATTGGTTGTTTGAGTCATTTCATGACTGGTTTGTCATGATGTTTCGGGTGGATTATTATGAAACTGTACGGGTTGATAGGTGGCTGTTGGGTGGAGATTACTTGGCTGTGCTGGGGTTTAAATGTCGATGGTTTGAGGAGGTAGTTGTTCAAGTTTATTTTATGATGGATATTGGGTTAAAAAGGGGCTAGTTTGGGTTATTAATTGATTGTAAGATGTTTATTGATTAGGTTGTGATACTATTAGAGGTCGGACCCCAAAGTTGTAACTTATATTCGACAAGAGTAAAATAAGCGGGATTCCTATACTGGACTTTGCATAAAAGCAAATGATTGAGATTGATTTTGAAAATATGCATGTTGCTTTGAAAAGAAACTTGAAAACATCCTCATATATGCGTTCTGCATACTCATAAAATCTGTATAGAGAGAGTATTTTTGTCATGACTGATGTAGACATGAGCAAGTTTTTGTTGACATTTCGTTTCTGAATTATGAAAAAGGAGTGATTATGAATTTTCAAGAATTTGTACATAGTTTATCAAGATGCTCTAATTCTGTTTATGAAAATGTAAGAATGATCTAAATATGTTTTGTACTCTGTTTGATATGATATGGCATCTGAAACCCTTTGGCTTGATATTTTGGTCCCGTATCAGATTATGATCTGGTTTTTATTCTCTTTTTGATTTGTTCCGTTGAGACCTTACCACGGGTATAATAGTGGTATACAGTCTCGCCATAGGTATAATAGTGTGGTATTCGGCCCTGGCAAGGGTATAATGGATGTTTATAACCCTACCCCCTGGTTAAATATGGTATATGTCCCGATGTGATGTTATGATATGATATGAAGATGAAGTCTCAAATTATGATATGCCAAAGGATATTTTTGAATAAGAATGTTTTCTGAAAATTTTGATATTTTGATAACATGTTTTTGATTATGCATTATGAAAGTCAACGTTGTGTTCTACATTATGAATTCTGTAAATGCTAATGTTTACATACTAGTATATATTTTTTATTTACTGAATTGTCAATAACTTTCCCTTTTACCTTTACAATATTTTAGATGACTTTGATTGTTCAGCTTAGATTTAGTAAATGAGTACTTGGGCAAGATTAGCTGAGGACGTAGCTGAGTACCTTAGGGTACTACTGCTGTTGGGAGATTTATTTTATTCAGTAGATGGATTTTTTTTTTTTTTATTATGTTAAGAACCTCTTCAAGGCAGGACCCTTCAGACTTAGCCCTGCAGAGTAAACCCGGTCCTGTGCACCACACTCTCAGAAGTTTCTCTACATGGAACTAGTTAAATTGCTAACTTTTAACCAGGGAGTATGGCCTCAAATGATTATTTGCACTCATGAGGTGTTAAACGTTAGATCTTGGGGGAAGTGATACCCCAAGACCAAGACCTTCACCACTTGGGCCAACCCCTTGGGGTTAAAAAATATTCAGTAGATGGATGTTAGTACGCTTAGATGGGTTATGGAGATTTACATAAACTATGGTGAATTTGATTTTATTATGTTATTTGGGATAAGTGGAACAATTGATCTATTTTATCTGGTTTATTGTATTGAAGTATGTGTAGTAAATCAAATTAGAGGAATTTACGTTGATTTGGAGTCTTTGGAAGTATATATTTGATTTGGAGAATATATTAGCATTGTTGAAGTTGATTATTAGGTAATATGAGTTCATTTCCTGGACTTCCGGGATCTGGGCGTTACAATACCCAGAACCAGTTATAATCACATTATCTGCGTTGCATTTATCTGAACTTGAAGTAGTTAATTGAACCATGCCAAAATCTTTGCATAAGGTCAATCCACTAAAGAGTGGCTTAATTTGCATGTGACCAAAAAATTGTATTTGCTTTAAAGTTTCACCCAGCATCCAGCTGGTGATTTTGAGGATTTAAAGATGTTAACGCTTGAACTTCAAAGATTTTATTCTTTTAATAAGACAGGTCCGTTGCTTTGTGGAAAGCCATCTCGAAGGAATATCATAGTTACATTTTAAAACACCAACAGATACAAGCGAAACTAATTAGGTGCGAAAACCTAAAACATACATCCAATCTAAGCATGATCTCTATATCTGGAAAGTAAATAGAAAAAATCTGTTAGTCAGTCGATTTTTTTACGCATTTTTATCTTTAAGTTAATTGATTTTTTAAAAATCTTTGTAATTTTAATTTTATTTTTTTCAAACATATGGATTTTTATTATTTCTAGAAGAAAAATGCTAAATGTACTTAAGAAAAACTTTCAAAAAATTTATAAAAAATTTACTTCTCCACATATTAATTATTGAAAGGCTGAAAATCATAAAATTTAAAGAACTTATGCTGATTTTGCATTTCTTTAAATTTTAAATGTGGTTGTATGCATGTAAACTTGACTAAAGGAGTTCTTACGAGGGAACTAAAGGAAAAAGAATTACAAGCAAACTTCGATATGTTTCTCATGGGCATCTAACTTGTAATTTCTTCCGGAAAAGGGAAAGGAAAGGTTCTTTATGCCAACTCAGGCCTCCCAAATGACAAGATGCTCTACAATTCAGTGCAAGCATGACTTAGGTTGATCCCTTGGAAGTTATATATATGTTCCTTTCTTGGATTTTAAATATTCCAATCTTTTTAATTTGGATGAAGCCATGTAAACGTACAATACAGGCGTTGATGTCTATATATTGGTGACTAGGGCGGGAAATAAACAATATTATTTGACCAGTCGCTCGGGTTTGGTATGTTCAAATCAACTCAAATTTGACGGACTCAATTCTTTTATTAAATGAACTATTCGTTAACATAAATGAATTATGATGGATTATTAAACAATAAAACTTATATAAATTCAGCTCGACTCGTATAAACTTGAATAAATTCTTATTTATTATTATTATATTATTATCTTTATAATTTAAATGAGAATATTTTAAGAGATTAATTAAGGAAATCATACTCCTAATACTAAACATGTTACTTCAATCCTTAACAATATAATCATTTTATACATACACACACATATACAAAACTCAAGTTTACTTGTCACAATTTGAAGATAAAGGTATAAAATAAAATATAAATAATCTAGCTATATGCAGCTTCCACTTCCATGAGCCATGAGTTCAATTAATAGCCAATGCTAGCTTGATTATGGCTCCGTACGAAGTTCAATAACATGCTTTACTGCTATGTAAATGTGAGAATAATTCATGATTGAGAATGGAAAGATTAATATTTCATTATTACTAAAAGAACCCAATTATTTCCATGAAATCTCCTTCTAGTTTAGATTAGGATTGCACATATATAATGATCTTATACGTGGAAGAACAAGATGTAGAAAATAATAACATAAATTGTTACATAAATTAAGATAAACTAAAAATAAAATAAAACTTAGAAGAAATTACCTAAAAATCATAAAATAATTAAACGATCAGAGGGTGGCCGGTGCCCTTGGGCGCCTCATCTGGTGGGCCACCCAATGGTTTATGATTTTTTTCTTCCAAATTTTACTATATCTTTTGTTCTTTATTTTTATACTAAATTTTTTTTTTTAGTTTATTTCATATACATTTATTTCATTTTACCTCTAATTTATTTTCAGAAAAAAAATATCAGCTTATAATTTTATAATATTTATATCTTTTTCGAATTTTAATTTAAGATTTTAATCTTTTTATACATTTTTATCTTTAATTTAATTGATTTTTTAAAAATCTTTGTAATTTGTAATTTTTATTTTTTCAAACATATGGATTTTAATTATTTTTAGAACTTATGAGTTATGACGGAAGGAGAAACAATAATTCTTTAAACAACAGTTACAATCCTTTAAAAAGTCCAATTTCAATGAGCTACACAATAATTCTTCCCTCAACAAACTATAACTAGAGAGGGTTTTGTGTGATGTAGAGAAATGATATATATACAAGCTCCAAATTATGTACAAGCGTCGTGCAAGTCTTTTATGAAGGAGAGTGAAAAAAAATATTGTTCTATATATGAAGGAGACTTCTTCCAAAGGGAAGAAAATAAAATAAAATAACTAAGAGAAAGAGAGAACTTCTAAAAATTCAGGTAATTTATCATGTTTATAATACTGATGTGCCTGTCAGTTTTTTTTTAGTTAATTTGTTCTCAAACCAAGACTTGGCAAATTAGCAAATAAATAATATACCAAAAGGCCGTTGTGTAGACATATATAGTAGTTCTCTATTTTATATGACAAATCCTGATACCTGCATGACTTTCCTAAGTCTATTTCGCACCCATTTTTGCCTTCCTTGAAGGAACGAAAGGAAAAAGAAAAAGCAAACTTGGATCTGTTTCTCATGGGCATCTAACTTGGAATTTCTTCCGAAAAAGGGAAAGGCAAGCTGGTTCTTTATGCCAACCCAAGCCTCCCTAATGACCAGATGCTCTACGATTTTATTATCCAAGCACTACTTTTATGTCATTCGGATAGAGATAAGTATAACTTGTAGACCTCATTTTTAAAGTTGGGGAGAAAGCAAAAAGCAAAAGAAGAATAAAACACAAGAAAAGCATTTAAATGATACTTGTGTCTGCAGGTTAAGACATAATTTGCATTATCTTCACTTATATTTTACCTCACAATAGTTGAAATAACCTTTTGCATATAATTTTTTATGAATTAACTATATATATATAAGAGCTAACTATATGAAAGAGAGGCTTCATAGGCTTAATTTCTGTAACCACAACCCCATTCCAGTTTTGCAAATCCCATTGGCAAACATGGCTGATCTTGCCTATGGCCTCGCTGGTAGTCTCTTGGAGAAACTAGGCTCTCTAGTTTATCAAGAGCTCTGCTTGGCTTGGGGCGTCCAGAGCGACCTAGAAAAGATTAAGTGCACTATTTCCACCATTAAAATCGTGCTCTTAGATGCTGAAGACAGGAAAGCAAGCAATCCCGAATTGAGCATCTGGCTTCGGCAGCTCAAAGATATCTTATATGATGCAGAGGATGTGGTGGATGAAATTGAGTACAAAGCTTTAAGGAAGCAAGCGATTACAGCATACGGAAGCACTAGTTCAAAGGTACGACATTTCTTTTCTTCCTCTATGGCACTTTCATCCCGTTTACAACTGGCTCACAAAATCAAGGACATTAGAGAGAGGTTAGATGAGATTAATGCTGAAAAGGTTCAGTTTAATCTCATTGAATGGCATGAAGAGGTGCATGTCATGCCTCAGTGGAGGGAAATGACTCATTCCGGTGTTGAATCTTTGGTCATCGGTAGGCATTTGGACAAAGAAAAAATCATAGAGCATATGATGAGTGCCAGTAGAAATGTTAATGTAATTTCCCTAGTGGGATTAGGAGGTTTGGGGAAGACTACACTGGCCAAGTTAGTCTACAATGATGAGACTGTAAAGAATCATTTTCAATTAAAAATGTGGGTTTGTGTCTCTACGGATTTTAGAGTTACAAGATTGATTGAAGAAATCCTTAAATCTGCTGACCATGGAGTTGATAAGAATTCAAGTAATGTAGATATGATGCAAAAAAGATTGAGGGACCTTCTAAAGGATAAAAAGTTTTTACTGGTCTTGGACGATGTTTGGAATGACGATAGATATAAATGGGTTGAATTGATAGGTTTGCTTAATGGAGGGTCCCATGGAAGTGTCATTGTTGTAACTACCTGTAGTCACAGGGTTTCTTCCATTTTAGACCCTATTTACATACATTCTTTAGATGGTCTATCAAAAGAAGAATGTTTGTCTTTGTTTGTGAAATGTGCATTCAAGGAAGGAGAAGACAAACAACATCCAGAGCTATTACCAATTGCGGATGAAATAGTAGAGAAGTGTAAAGGGGTTCCATTGGCCGTGAAGAGTTTAGGTGGTCTACTTTATTCAAAAGTGGACTTAAGGGAGTGGCATTTGATTAGTGATAACGAGATATGGAAATTGGAAGAAAATAATCACGGTCACATCTTACCTACATTGCGATTGAGTTATAATCAAATGCCAATTCATTTGAAGCAATGCCTTGCCTATTGCGTTAATTTCCCAAAGGATCATGAATTTGTTAATATCAATTTAATTGAACAATGGGTGGCACATGGATTAATTCTCAAAACACTTGCTAACGAAACACAAGATTTGGAAGATGTTGGAGACTTGTATATTAAGGAGTTAATGTCGAAATGTTTCTTTCAAGATTTTGAGGAACATGAGTTTCACTTGTATTCCTTCAAAATGCATGATCTTGTGCTCTCTATTGCCCATGAAGAGTGGTTGGAAATAGACTTGACAACAAAGAAATTGCTCCAAAAGTTCGTCATTTGTCAATTTTATACAATGGCCAACAAGTTTCAAAGTCTCTGGATAAGTTAACTAGTGTGCGGACCATTATGTACCGAACCAAACCCCACGTATCCTCAATTGAAGCATGTATATCAAGATTCAAGTCTTTGTGGGTGCTTGATTTAAGTAAATCAGATTTTGAGAATTTGCCGAGTTCTATCGGTACTCACAAGCATCTGAGATATCTCGACCTATCTCATAATGAATCAATAAAGAAGCTTCCTAATTCCATTTGCAAGCTACACAATTTGCAAACATTGCTGCTTGGTGGATGTGTTAACCTTAAACGACTGTCCAATGATATAAGGAACATGATCAGCCTTAGGTTTCTTACAATAACAACAAAAGATACATGCCTGCTTGAGAATGGAGTATGTTGCTTTAACTCTCTTCGGATTTTATTTGTGATCAATTGTCCAAGACTCGAATGCTTGTTTCCACAGATGGACAGGTGCCTAACCAAACTTCGTACATTGGTTCTTAGGAAATGTGAAAGCTTGACCTCTTTGCTACCTATTATCAAACACCTAACTGCCTTAGAGTCATTGTACATTATTGAATGTAAAGAGATAGATTTGACAGGAGGGGAAGGGGATACTCAGGTTCTCAATTTGAGACTCCAAATCTTGCAGATAGAATGGTTACCAAAGTTGGAGGTTTTACCCGAATGGCTCCTAAGATGTGCAAACACTTTAAAGGAGCTATACATAAGTTATTGTAGGAAGCTCAAGGCCTTTCACATTTCCTAAGAACCAATGTACATGGTTTCCAAATATGAAATCATTGCAGACTGTGCATATCCAAAGATGTGGAGCGCTCTTTGATTGGCCAAAGGGGATTGAACATATGAAAGCAAAAATATCGATTACGTATACTCCTTGGGAATATCCAATTTTTTTTCGTGTTGGAGATGAAGTATATCAAGAGGTAAGTTGATTGTCTTACTTATTTTGTATGAAAGGAATTAAAATTGAATCATTTGATTAGTGAATTATCTAATAAATTAATCAGAATTTATATATTTGTATTTGTGCATTTGCAGCTTCATCGGCCTTATGACGAGTAGTCCAAGCCAATGCCAGACTAGACGTACGAATTAGCTTCGTTCGAATACGTATATATGTGTGTGTGTGTGTCTTCCTTAAATTGCATTAAGATATGTAAAATACATAAATAAATACACGCAGTGACGTGTGTGTATAAAGTGTGTGAGATAGTTGGATTGGTGGATATATGTATTTGCTTGATCTTGTACCTATATATGTTATTATTGCCGATTATCTTTCTATCTCTTTTTTTCAATATATAACATATATGCTTCAGTACTAGTGTTCGGTAAATGCATGTGGAGAATAATTGATTGGCATGAGTAGATTGATATTTTATTATTTGTTTAAAAAAAAATCCCAATTTCCATTGAAATTCGAATGTACTCCTCAATTGGTTATAAGTAACTTTTGGCTGAAAGATTAATTGGTCCAACACCGTTAATTATTCATGGATGTCGATGATCTTAATTGATTATATATATCTGCATGCTATGACTGTAAGCATTTCTATCTCAAAATAAACCAGCTGGAAATTCGAAGTTACAACTTATATATTATCTCATGATCTTAATATATAATTAGTTTATACATAATAAATATCTATCCATCCATCCACGCTAATTTGCAGCTTCAAGCAACAACTCCTCCAATCCATCCAACCCTTAAATGAATTGAGCTGTATTCTTGCTTAGGCCTAAAATTCCCTCTTCATAATACCAAAAACTATAAGCGAAAAAAAAAGAGAAAAAGATAAGGATGTTATAAACCAACTTACATGACTACCTTTAACCGTCATAATTGACCGTCCTTAGTCGTCTATTATGACAGCCCGTAGTCGTCATAATTGTCATAATTGACCGTTTTTAGCCGTCATAATTGACTGCCCATAACCGTCAATTTTGACCGCCCGTAACCGTCATAATTGACCATTCTTAGCCGAAAATTATGACGGCCAAGATCTCATTTGTACTCCTATATATGTGTATCCTTCAAGGTTTTCAATATGGAATTTTCACGTTCAAGATCTCTCTCTCTCTCTCTTTTTATTAGTTTCATAACATATTATCAGCACGAGGTTATATTGATTCTGAAGCTAGTGGTCTTCTACTTCAACTAAGTTTTTCAATATATTATTTGCAATCCCCAATGTGAGTATTAAAGATTATATTCCTTATTATTACTTGATAAAATTTTATGTTTATTCACATAGTTTATATACAAGTTCTATTTATTTTTTATACTTGTTTGAATTATTGATGATAAGATTCATCTTGGAATAGAAATTGAGCATTCCTGAAGGATCACTCTAAACCAATAATTTTATTGAGTATCTCATAATAAAAAATCTATTGATTATGTGAGATAGTTTAAATGAGTGATACGTGTACTAAAAGCTCATTATGATTAATGCACCTGAAGTTGCATAATTGATATTGTGTAGGGAAAAGTCACTAAAGAATATATGTTTAAAATGAACGCCTCGAATGTGCTCTTGAAGTAGCAATATCGAGTGCAAAAGTTCACAATATATTCTAAATTTATATCTGGTCTTCTAGTAGCTAAGCAAAATAATAAAATTTTGTTAAGACATCATTAGTCACGTCCTACTAGTTCCACATCATTCTCTGAAGTGAATGGTATTGGATTTATATCATTTTTAGAAGAGAATGATGCATTGTTTTCAAAGAAACCAAGAGATTGGACGTAGTGATGAATATCTTTATAGTGCTTCTATGATTTCGGGCCAAAAGCTCGTATTGGAAAAACTATTAACTTTCTCTTTGAGATGATATTATATAACTATTGAATTAAATATTATGATGCATAAAAAATGATATGATTCAAAATATTTGTATGCTTTTCATAATTATCTTGATCATCCGAAATCAATTACGATAAGTCGAATAATTTTCATATGGACATCCATAAAAGAACCAGAAGATTCTTTTACTATAAAGTCTTCCCACCATGACCGGAAAGAAAAATTTGCTAAAAGCAAATAAAATGAAATAATTTGACGTTATCTTGATTATCATAGGTGAATTGGAAATTCAGATGATAATTAATTTATGGATGCAATAAGATAAAAAATGTCTCATATTCTAGCTGCTAAAATCCCAGAGAGGATTGAAGTCCTCGTAGGATAATTAAGAAATTTAGCAGTCTAATGAACATAAGACATGTCTAAAAGCGTGTGAAACATATTGATACAAAAGATAAAACATCCCAAAAGGAAAAAGCACAAAGAAAAGAAATTGGTGCTCCTGAAGAGGCCGTACCCACAAAACAAGCAATAAGATTCATCCAAACTTTATGTACAAAATTCTCTCATAATAAAACTCTTGAATAGTACCTCCTGAACAAGTTTTTCATGAAATGTCTTCCCTTGAAGAGGGACAGGTACCTGAAAATAACAAGATCTCGATACAATTCATGAGTATTGGAGAAATTTTGAATAGAAATAAAACCGTTGTCGATAACGTATTTTCATATAAGATGGCACTTGACATTACCAGAAATAATGAAGAAAGTGAGCCAAGAATCGTTGAAGAATATACTAATGTAAAAATATTGGCCAAAATAGAAAAAAACAATTTTTGCAGAATTGAGATCACTAATAAAATGTGATATATATGGACTTGTAGTCCAAACACCTAAAAGATGATACTTGTTGAATATGAGTAGATATTTATATAAAGGAAATGAAAATGTGATGTATAAATCACGAGTCGATTTCCCGCAGAAATAATATTGATATGCTTTTGAAGTGGATGAAATTATATTGAGGTTTTTATTAGCTTGATAGTTAATGAGAGTTTGGGTATGCATGATTAACTGCATATTTATATAGATCACTAGATATGAAATGCATGAAACATATAGTCCTAAAATACTTATTCTATCAAGTTTTAAAAATCCTTATATGATCTAAAACAATTTAAACACATGTGGAATAAGCTATTTTCTATATATTTTCAATATTTCTATTAGCTTTTACTGCAGTTTATATAGATGATTTAAATATCATTAAAGCTCCAGAAGAGCTCATGAAAACTGCACATATTTAAAATATAAATCAGAAACATTTTCAGCTTCAAGGAGGAGATGAATGAAATTATTAATTATGAAATATAATCTCTTAAATGCAATTAATATTTCAGATTCATATTACAGTTTTGTAACAAATGTGCATTATTAAAGGAGAAATAAAATGGAGCACATAGAACATCTACCAGAAGATAGAAACACAATATGAATATTTGTGAAATATTATTTTATTATCTCGAAACAAAATTACAAAAATTTGAGGCTCTTAGCCTCATTCTTTAAACAATCTTACTCTTCAAAAATTTGCATGGCATTCCTGTCTAAAGGAGTAGACAATCGAAAAGAAGAGTTGAGCAATGATTTTAAATTCCTATTCTCTTACTTTATTACTCCTATCTTCATATTGGACTCCAGAAGAAGTCGTTAGAGGATATAAATTTTCTCATTGAGTTTGTCAACCTCACAAATTTTGGATTGTAGTCGCCGAGAAAATGAGACAATGGTTGATGAGTATCGGGTACCAAGACTCACAAGCTCGTAGATAGCTTCAACATCTGACTTATTAGTCAGATCATTATTGTATTGCACTATAGCACTTACGGTAAAAGCAGAAACAACTGGTGAGCAATGTGTAGAATACCTCATATATTGGTCACGAGAAAATTGCTGGGCCATTGCAGAGTAAGAATGCAGAGAGAGATTGCAGAGTAAGAATGCAGACTAATTACCAAAAAGTAAAGAATATGGTACGCGAATGAAGATGAGCTGAATATTTCTTTTATAGAGAAAATTATGGAAGTAAGACAAAATTATATATATTGATAGAGGATACGCTAAACACAGATATCCTACAGCTATTTACTAGACCGTGAAATTAAAAGTAGCTTACGCCTATTCTTTTAGAAGTTGGACTTTTTCAGATATCCACGATGAGATTAAATGCAGCTTGTGCTTATTCTGTAAGTATTTGGACTTCTTCAAATATCTGTTGCTGCTGATCCTGAAGATCACAGGCATACTGTTTTAACGCCTTATTCTCATCCTTCAGTTTATTGTTCTTATGACTCTTCACAGAGAGCTTCTAACATAATCAAGATATTTGATTATTGAGTTGGTTTACCTTAATTAGTTTAGCTAATAACTTCCGAGACATGGTCATACCAGGAGAAAAATATTGAGCACTAAGAAATCTTGATTCTGAAACGACATCAGAATAAATTCTTTCAGAAAAATGAATATCTGCTCCTATCATAAGAGTAACATCTTCAGGTAAGTAAAATGAAGAACAGAGCATCTCTATTATTTCATAACATCTCTCGTGAAGCATCTCTCTACAAGAGATAAG
Source organism: Carya cathayensis (assembly GCA_011037825.1). Lineage (NCBI taxonomy): Eukaryota > Viridiplantae > Streptophyta > Magnoliopsida > Fagales > Juglandaceae > Carya > Carya cathayensis. The sequence goes on from QGSO01000186.1 coordinate 2,396,444, forward strand.
AGATGTAGCATCATAGCCCTGTGGCGCCTGACAGCTACAGAAGAGCTGTAAAATCCTGAAGTGTTTATCTGGCCTAAAAAGGTGGCCATTGTTTTTGTTAAATATGGAGGTTGCCGACTTAATTTTGATGACTTCTCCACTAACTATGTTATTTACAAGAACTCCAGAAGAGTAGTGAATTTAATGTTAAAACGATCTTGAATCAATATGACGAATTTGTTTACCAAAACATTACCAACTACATCATTTAAAGAATTGGTACACAATATTGAGACTTATCAACCAAAGACCTTTCACTATAAAGTCTTGAAGAACTTTTACATGAACAAATCTCATCACCTGAGTACTCCAATAGTTGTTCGATCATTTGATGTGCAGAAAGACTCAGTTCGTCCTTGTGAAGACGATGAAAAAATTATTGGTCCTGAAGTACCTTATCTCAGTGCAGTTAGAGTCCTGATGTAACTTGAAAATTGCACTCAATCTAATATTGCATTTTCAGTTAATTTACTTGCAAGATATAGTTCTGCACCAACTCGAAGACATTGGAATGATATTGAACATGTCATTTGTGACCTCCGAAATACGATTGATATGTAAATATTTTATCAACATGGATCAAGTCCACAATTAGTTGGATATGCGGATGCAGGTTATCTTTCATATTCACACAGAGAGATCATTGCAATTCATGAGAAGAAATGTGAAATTGATGTCAAGCATATACGATCAAGTGATAATTTGATAGATTTATTCACTAAGGTATTACCAACTACAACATTTAAGAAGATTGTGCAGAACATTGGAATGCGGAAACTTGAAAACTATTATCATGCACTTTTCAGGGGGAGTAAAGTCTTGAAGACTTGTGTGATTATATTCTTTTTCCTTCGTTAAGATTTTATCCCACTAGGTTTTCCTTTGCAAGGTTTTAATGAGGCAATTTTAAAGCACTTGGCGATATACATGAATCTTGTACTCTTTTTCCTTCGCCATTAGTTTTTTCTCACTAGGTTTTTTCTTGGCAAGGTTTTAACAAAGCATATTCTTTATATGTGGTCATCCAAAGGGGAAGTATTATAAACCGACTTGTATGACCACCTTTAGCTGTCATAATAGCCGTCATAATTGATTGTCCTTAACTGTCAATTATGACAGCCCGTAGTCGTTATAATTGACCGTCTTTAACCGTCATTATTGACTACCTCTAACCGTCAATTTTGACTGCCCGTAGCCGACATAATTGACCATCCTTAGCCATCAATTATGACGGTCAAGACTTCATTTGTACTCTTATATATATGTGTATTCTTCAAGGTTTTCAATATGAAATTTTTACGTTCAAGATCTCTCTCTCTCTCTCTCTCTCTCTCTCTCTTCATTAGTTTCATAACAAAGGATTAATTCTAATACTCTGGTGAGCTCAACAGAGAGCTCAACTGGAATAAAGAAATAAGAAAAAGAAGTCAAAGAAGACTTGCAGACAATCACAGCAAAGGAAGAACTGTTGATATTTTATTATTTCTTTAAAAAAATCCCAATTTCCATTGAAATTAGAAAGATTAATTGGTCCAACGCCATTAATTATTTGGTAAATATCTCTGCATCCATCCACGTTAATTTGCAACTCCAAGCAACGACTCCAATCCAGTGCAAACATGACATAGGTCAATCTCTTATAAGTTATATGTACCAATATTCTTAGATTTCCAATATTTCTATGTATATTGGAGAAAACATTTCTATGTATAAAATTTTAAGAAGTACATGAAAATAAGAAAAAAAAGAAATTTTTTTGGGAGCCAATTTCTATACAATATTATAAATTCTCTGCCTGGAAAGCCAATGACTTGTCAAACCGGCTTTATAGACGTGACGTCTCTCAACCTTCAATTCTACATCATGCATTAACGATTAAAAAAAATTGTGTCCTAGTGAGTTTTTTTATTTTTTTCTTATTGAGTTTGAATGACCACGATATTCCCCCAACCTAGGACTGTTCACCAAGGTTTCTGACCGAATACCTAGGTATATCCAACTCAAAATTTGGATTCCAAAGCCTGGTCAGAATCAAGACCGAGTTAATCCAATTTTCAAAAACTTGAAAATCTTGATACCAGGTTATACCTAGATATTTCAAACTTGAGCACAATTAGAAGTAGAGTGATGCTATAGGTACCAAAAAAAAAGGTATTGAAAAAAGCTCCTGAATGCACTTTTTATTTTTTTAATTTTTTTCATTCATTTTTTTATATTCTTAAATATATTTTTTTTTAATTCACACCATCACTTAAAAAAATTTACTTAATCACTAAGGGAAAAAAATTAAAAAAGAAGAAGTATTCGGTTAAAAAAAAAGAGCTCCCGAATTCGGGAGCTTTAGTATTTCTCTTAGAAGTAAAGCATGCAGCCCCTAACCCATCATGCATACAATTAATCAAAATGTCCATACATAGATCATGTAGATGCTAAAATCTGCACTAAAGTAATTCCAGAAATATATACCAGGTCCCCACTCTACCAATGCTTCATCAACCTGAGGTCAGTAGAGTATCTCAGATTTTCATAGGATTACAGTAATTAAGATCAACATTACATCACACCTAGTCATACGCCCCCTCCCTCCACATTTCAAGGTTTAATGAATCATGTTTTTAAGCCTTTCCTTAGGAAGTTCATGTTAGTATTCTTTAATGACATCTTGGTTTATAGACAAGATTGTTCTTTTAAGAGTAGTTTTGACTATTTTACAGCAGCATACTTTGTTTGCAAAGAGATCCAAGTGCAGATTTGCTGTGATTCAAGTTGATTACTTAGGCTGCATTATTTCTGGGGATGGAGTGAAGGTTGATCTAGCCAGGATTTCTTTAAAGCTTAATTGGCTAGTTCCAAAAACAGTTAAGGCATTGTTGGGGTTTTTGGGCCTTACTGGCTATTATCGAAGTTTATTAGGATGTATGGTTCCATAGCTTCACCATTAACTGAATTACTAAAGAAACATGCCTTTTGTGGTCTAAAGAAGCTTTTAAGAAATTGTTAAGGATGCCAGATTTGTCAAAAGAGTTCACTACAGAGTGTGATGCATGAGGAGTTGGATTGTGTGTTGTCTTAATGCAAGAAGGCCAACTAATAGCCTTCTTCAACAAGGCTTTAAAACGCAAGGCATTATTGCTATCCATGTATGAGAATGAACTTTTGCCCTTGGTCTATGTAGTGGGGAGATGGAGACCATACCTGCTTGGTCAAGCTTTTAAGATCGAAATTGACTAGCAGGCTTTGAAGCATTTATTGGAGCAGAAGGCAGCAAGAATGGATTTAAAAACTTATGGGGTATGACTTCATAATTGAGTATAAGAGGGGTAGGGACAACAGGGCAACTGATGTTCTTATTGGAGGCCTCTGCCACTCGTACCTAGTGAAAGACCTTCATTTGTGTGGCCACTCATGCCCTCATCATTCAAATAGGACCAAATATCTCTCTTATTGGAGGCCAACTTAGTCCATTCACAAAACTCACCGGGCGATGAATCATGCCGAACTCGAGAATCAGAACAGACTCTTCCTTCCTCAGTATGATCTTGTTTTTATTAGCAGATGGTCAACTTGTTTATTCAGCCCTTGAACCTCTAGGCATTATCGTTTCGGTGAGTACCCTTTTCCTTCAATTCTTTTTCTTCTTCTCGAAAACTTCTCTCCCTACGATTTTCTCTCCCCCACATTCAAATCCTCATCTCCATAATGGCACACTCTGTACCCATCTCTATGTTGGTCATCCATGTTCACTCACAATTGCCATACTCCATCGAGGTAAGTCTCTTCCTCCATTTCCTATCATTCTCTCACCACTTAGATTTCTCTCCACTCTTCATTCTCTGTCTCTCGGTATTTTTGTCCTTCACCCTCATAAATTTCCTCACTCACATGGCATCTCCACTTCTTCACTCCGTCATGTACCACCATCATCAAGGGACATTGCCAATTGACCCTTTTTCACACTGGTAAGCCTTTTCCCTTTCCTTTTAATTTCTATATTTTAGTCTTACTCCTTGTTTTTCTGTTCATACCCACACATGACACACAACCACTACAAATTATCACTCTCTCTTCCCCTTTCTCTTTCACTTGCCTGATATGTGAACATTCTCTATTGCTGGTCATAGAGTGTCAACGCCACACTCGTGGGTTGCCATTGCCAATGCCGACGTCCTTGACTGGCACCAGTGAGTCTTTTCAATATTAGTGGTGGCCTTTTGCTATTTCACCATGCACCCTCACTAAATTACAGTTCACAGAATTTTTACGTAAATCATTTCCACTCCCTCTATGTATCACTGGTATTTAGGGATTGCTGGAATTCCCTCACCAACATTGGTAAGCCCCTGTCGACTTATTTGTTCATGATTTACACTGTATTTCTCATTTCCTAAATTTATATTAATTTTGGCGTATTTTCCCTTTGAACCCTCGGATTTCTCTTACAGTATCACTCTTTCCCTAAGATTAAGCCGCAGTTAACTTAGGTTACCCAAGTTAACATATGCTTCAAATCACTTAGGTAAGTTTATTTTCTGCTTGCTCGGCCTGGATTAACCATCGCGTCATTATTTTCAAATACAAAGTCTAAGTATTGGAGGAGTGCTGGTGCAAGCATTCACATATCTGGACAGCGTTGCTTAGCTCGCTTGTTTCATTGATCACCTTATGACACCAGGTATGACGCTTCTATGATAATAAGCTCGATAGCTCAATTACGTGTGTGATATGAGTAAAGTATGGTTGCTAGATATATTAATGAATTATAGTTATTTAACTAATTTGGATTACAAGTTGGTTGTATTGGGGTTATGTGCTGATTTGTTTGAGTTTAAGGTGGTTGTCTAGAGTTGTTATGTGTGTGATAAGAATGATGAAGTTGCTGGAATTTTTCATTGGGTTATCTTTGAATGGTAGGATCTATAAATGGTGTTGTGTTCTTGTATGTTGCTGGTCGGGAGAAATTGTTGGTTGTTTGTGTCATTTCATGGCTGGTTTGTCTTAATGTTTTGGGTGGATTATTATGAAATTGTATGGGTTGATGGCTTGAGGAGGTAGTTGTTCAAGTTTATTTTATGATGGATATTGGGTTTAAAAAGGGCTGATTTGGGTTATTAATTGATTGGAAAATGTTTATTGATTAGGTTGTGATACTGTTAGAGGTCGGACCCCTAGGTTTAACTAGGCGTGTGCAAATTTCTGACCACTCCAATTCCGACCGATGCCCACTCCGATTTCAACTCCGATGGAATCGGGTGTTCAGAAATCGGAGTTGGAATCGGAGTAATTCTGATTCCATGACGAAAGTCAGAGTAGGAATTGGAGCCCAGTGAGGCTCCGAATTCTGACTCTGACTTCCAACTTAAAAAAAAAAAAAAATCCAGATATGAAACGACACCGTTTTGCATCTGGAATGGTTTCAATTAAGTGAGTAGAATGACACCGTTCCATTTAAATAGGAACGACGCCGTTTTGCACGCCACCAGGTCACTCCTCATGATACTTTGATTTCTTCCTTCGTTCCCTTTCTTTTCTTTGATTCATTCTTCCTCACGGCTCAATCACTCGGTCACACCACACGATTCTTCGCTCACGACGCCATAGCTCACAGTCACTCGGTCACTCCATCGTAGATTGCTTCACGCCACAGTGCCTTCTTCCTGCCATTTTTTCCAACTAGTAAGTTTAATTTTTAGGGTTTTAAATTTGGCCGTGATAGCTCCAAATTTTGGATATTATTTGGCATTTCAAATTGGAAATTAGATTTTGTAGATTATATAATTGTGGAAGGCTAAATGTATTGAGGAAATGGTTGTGATGTTTCTTTTGTTAAATTCTTGATTTTGGACTATGAACGTAAAGTGTTTGTGAAATGTCACAATCAAAAAATAAACGTGTTTCTCTCTCTCTCTCTCTCTCTCTCTCTCTCTCTCTATATATATATATATATATATATATATTAAAAAACTTGCAAATATGGCATGAGAATGATAATTATGGCATTAATAATTTATTCAAAATGAAAAAAATTAGAGGCATACCCTTCTTTAAGGCGCATTATACAATCATCGGTAGAGAGGTTGCATAAAGCTAGCCATTGTAAAAGGCTTGGAGATTTGTCTCTGTTTTCCTTTGTTACATCGACTACAGTTGCTGGTTTGACAAATGGGGTAACCTTAGCCCCATAACTTGCTTTAACAAGTGCTCTTAACCCATATTGGAAGTCTAATACGTAAAAATCATCAACATATTTTTGTTCATCAAATGTAAACTAAATAATCAGTTACCAACTTCAATCTACAGACCACTAGATCAATAGAAGTGATTCAAGAAACTTTACCTCTGAATGTCTAGATCCCCATGAAAAACAACGCTGTTTAGGTTTTGTAGATTTTCCACCCCATCCTTTATACTCGTACAATTCTGTAGAAACATAAACACACCTTGATACCCTCTGGTATGATGACTCAAAAGGAATATTGCCATAGGTTACAACCTACATGAAGAGATAAAATACAATACATTACTTCTCATGAAACTGCTAAAGTCCCTAAAAATGAAACTGAAAAGCCCCTAAAAGTAAGTCCCTAAAAGATGGGATCAACTTGCATGCCTATTCTTTGTCTTAGTTTACGTAATTCTTCATATACTCAAGTGTTAGAGAATAAGTTCTATTTCTACTGTATAGAAATGTCATAATGTATAGCATTTTTGTGTAAAATGCAGACTTCTCCTTTCCCAGATTTCTTGATGAATGTATAGCATTTTTCTATTTCTACTCATCTAGGCAAATGTCATGGAATGAATACAAAATTTCCTGTTTTGAAACTTGTGAATGTATAGTATAAGTTATCTCCTAAGTTGAAAATTCAATAAAGTTGCAAGTTTGAACCTTTCTTTAAAGGAACAGTTGCTTAAGAGTTTTCCATCATTTTACGGGCTATGTTTCCTCTTTTCCTGCTCACTGACTACTCTGCTGCTTATAGTTATTAGGTGATAAACCTCTGTAAAAAATTGTTATTAGTTATTGTTCCTGCAGGGACAACAATGTCTATCATTTTTGGGTATGGGAGTTTAAGATCTGTAAAAAGTTTTCTTTCCATAATATTCTTAAATGCTTCCTACAAAGAGTTCACAGGTTGAAACAATTAAAGATATGGGGGAGAATATTGACAAAGAGAAAGCAAAGTAAAAGGATAGGAGTAATTGAGAAAAAACAATTATGGACAACCAGACATGTATTTAATAAGTAAATGTAGTTTTTACCTTTGATTATAAACAATATCTTGGCATTTTTTGTGGGTATCAATTATTTTTTCGGTCCTCTAGTAGTTCAGTTTATGCATTAAGTATATATACATAATTATATATATATATATATATATATATATATATATATATATTTGAGAATTAAGTATTGATGTTTATATATGTGTGTCAAATTTCAAGGTATGGATGCGCAACCATATGGGACTCCAGAACAGGATCAAGATGCCACAATTCTATCCCTACCACTGAGATCTAGACCCACTTCCAGAAAACAAACTTCGTGTACAAGTAGTCGATTCCCACTCCCGACAGACATAGAAGATGAGGATAAATTTAATGAAGAGGAGGAGATGGCTATCAGGGATGAGCTGGATGTACCACCTCCATCCGTGAGGCCACCACAACCACGATCAAATAAAGAAAGGTCATGGATGTGGGAACATTTCACCAAAGTTGAAGGTAATCCCGGGAACCGCAGGTTGCTTGCAACCATTGTGGCCAACAAGTTGGATGTCATTCAAAGAAACAAGGCACCACTTGTTTGATATCACATCTAAATGGTTGCCAAAGGTATAAGATAGCTAAAGGATTGACGGCCAAAGATCAGACCAAGCGTAGTTACGAAACTTCTACTACGACTGATGGTATGCATTTTAAAAAAATGGTCATCCCTCAATACAGTGAGAAGATGGTGAGAGATGCACTTGCAGAGATGATAATTGAAGATAAGATACCTTTTACTACAGTCGAGAAAAGAGGGTTTCGAAAGTTTATCAAGCTGCTTGAGCCACGATTCCGATTGTCATCATGGTATATAGTGATGCGAGATTGTATGAAAAGGCATTTAAAAGACAAGACTGAGATGAGAAAGATGTTTGTGATCACTAGCCAGAGCGTCTCATTTATGACTGACACATGGATGTTTATACATAACGTGTCCTACATGTGTATCACATCACACTATATTGACAACTCAAGGACTTTAAGAAAACGGATTATTGGATTCAAAGAAATCAATGATCATAAGGTGCCTCCATTAGGGCGGAGATGGATGATTGCTTGAAGGATTGGGGAATTCAGAGAGTTTTATGCATTACAGTTGACAATGTCAGTGCCAATGATACTGCAATTGAATGGTTCAAGCAGAATACGAGGGTGAGAGATGATGTCATTTGGGGCCATGAGTTTATTCATATTTGATGGTGTGCTCATACAATCAACCTGATTGTTACTGAAGGGTTAAAAGAGGTTGATGATTCAATTACAAAAGTTTGCAACATTGTGCAGTATGTGAGGGCTTCCCCCCAAAGGCTTAAAAAGTTCAGGGCAATAGAAGAACAACTGAGGATAAAACATTCACGGATGTTGTGCTTGGACGTTTTGACTCGATTGAACTCTACATACATGATGTTGGATGTGGCACAGAAGTACTAAAAAGTATTTGAGCAAATGAGGGTGGAGGATTGGGGCCTTAAGTAAGCTTTGCTGGTGCCTGCAGGAAAGGGGCTCGGTCCGCCGGACACACATGATTGGACGAGTGTAGGGTTCTTTGTCACATTTTTATAGATTTTTTATGATATTACTATGACAATATATGGATCTGCATATACAACTGCAAACTTGTGGTTCAGTCAGATCTCGGTGCTACACCACCACTTGGAAAATTGTTGTGATAACCATACCGGACTGTTATCTGGTATGGCTCAGAGGATGCTTACCAAATATAATAAATATTGAGGGTAAGTTGAGAAGATAAATAGATTACTCTTTATGGCTGTGATCCTTAACCCCCGAATTAAGTTGGCCTTAATAGAATATTGGGCAAATTTCGTCCTAGGGGCAATGAAGGCTGCATCGTTTATTACAGTGCTTAAAATGGATCTCGATGACTTGTACAACCACTACAAAAATAGTGGACAACCTTCATCTACAATGGGTACCTCACACTCCACTCTGACACCACCCTCCGATGACCTTAGCCCAGATGGAGCATTGCGTCGACGCCGTCGAAATTACGACGTTATGAATGCGTATGATCAACTCGTTGCATCAAAGAATATTATGGGGTGTACTTCGGAGGTTGAACAGTATTTTTTGGATGGGGTCGAGGCACCAAGTCCTGCATTTGAGATATTAATTTGGTGGAAGGCTAATTCCACCAAGTATCAAATCCTTTCTCGTATTGCTCGATATGTGCTAGCCATTCCTATTACTACGGTTGCATCTGAGTAGGCATTTAGCACTGGAGGTCAAGTGTTGGATGCTTTCCAAAGTTCATTGTCACCGTCAGCACTGGAGGCCCCATTTGCAGACAGAACTGGATCAATGATACGCCCATTGGACTAGATAGTATTGGCATTGCTGATGAGAGCTATAGGCTTGAAAATGGTAACCTTATTTTACTTGTTTTTTTATTATTGATTATTTAATTGTTTTTATGATTTCATATTGATATTTAATTTATATTTTTTTATAATTTCATAGATGTAATTCATGTGAACCCTAGTATAGTTGCCGATGACTGATGGAGTATGGATAAGGATAAGTTGATATCATAACTAACTTAATCTTTATTGGTATTAATGATAATTAAATTCTATTTTTACTGTGTTCAATTTTCTGAATCAATTTTAGTTGCATTTATTGATTATAGACTTTTTTTTTATCTTAATTTCAGGTACTCCGAATGAGCAAGTATGGTATTGCAGATGGTATTTTTCTTTTTAGTTGAATCAATATGTTTATTCTTATGGATTGTTTAATCAAACTTTGAAATGGACTATTATTTCTATTATCAATTGTTTAGGACTTTCTGAATTATGTATAATAATTAATTTTATAGTCTAATGTGTTCAAACAAATTTGAGCTTTTGGGATGAAAATATTGTCCCTAATACCCATTCAAACAAGATAAATTTCATTTGAGCAATACATACTGATCTCGAAATTCCATTTGAACGGTAAATAACATTGTAAGGTACCTCTCCCCCCCCCCCCCCCAAAAAAAGCAATATTTATAGTCAAAACATGCTTTTATATATTTCAATGTTATTGTGCAAGTGTCAATATTAGTGGATCGGAGATTCGGAGGACCTATATCACGAAAATGGGTGTCAATTATTTGAATATCTCGTTCTGCTTTAGTTATGATTATTTGTTGAAAAATAATATAAATATTAATATCAAATATAATTTTTATTACGTCGCCTTTGTTATATTGCTCATTTTGCTCTATTGATGTTGATGACATATGGTTTATTAAAGTATATATTTAAAATAAAATGATATTTGAAAACACATAAAAAAAAAAAGAGATTAAAATCTTAAGTTTTCCTATCCGTGATTTTAATTTTTTAAAAAATTTTAAATAAAATATGTGGCATGGTGATGTCTCGTCAATAAAACAAATAGAACTGCATAACTAGAGTAACATAGTATCATTTCTCAATATAATTTTTTTTTACTTGTTTAATTTCTATTGAAATTTAGTCATTTTAAGAATGGGATCAATTAGTTGGATATGTCAAATAATGGATCTAACAGTAGCCAATTAATTAGCCATTTTGACAATCAAAAATCAAAATTTCGACTCCGATTGGAAGTTGGAGTTCCGATCGGAAGTTAGAATGTTGACTTCAATCAGAATTCAGAGCACCGATCTGAAGTCAAAATCGGAGTCAAACTCTGATTCCTTTCCAAATTGGAATCAGAGCACGATTTCGACTCCCACAAAATTCGGAGTCAGAATTCGGAAGGCACTATTCCGACTCTATTAGAGTCAGAGCACAAGCCTAGGTTTAACTTATACACAACAAGAGTAAAATAAGCGGGATTCCTACACTAGACTTTGCATAAAAGCAAATGATTGATATTGATTTTGAAAATATGCATGTTGCTTTGAAAAGAAACTTGAAAACATCCTCATATATGCGTTTTACATATTCATAAAATTTATATAAAGAGAGTATTTTTGTCATGACTAGTGTAGACATGAGTAAGTTTTTATTGACATTTCATTTATGAATTATGAAAAAGGAGTGATTATGCAATTTTGAGATTTTGTGCATAGTTTAAGAAGATGCTCTAATTCTATTTATTAAAATGTAAGAATGATCTAAAATATGTTTTGTACTCTGTTTGATATGATATGGCAGCTGAAACCCTTTGGCTTGATATGGTATCTGATTATGATTTGGTTTTGATTATATTTTTGATTTGTTCCATTAAGAACATGCCACGGGTATAAGAGTGGTATATGGTCTCGCCACGGGTATAGTAGTGGTATTCAGCCCTGTTACGAGTATAATGGATGTTTATAACCCTATCACTAGGGTTAAATATGGTATATGTCCCGATGTGATGTTTTGATATGATATGAAGATGAAGATGAAGTCTCAAATTATGATATGCCAAAGAATATTTTTGAATAAGAATGTTTTATAAAAATTTCGATATTTCGATAACATGTTTTTGATTCTACATTTTGAAAGTAAACGTTTTGTTCTACATTCTGAGCTATGTAAATGCAGATGTTTACAAAGTAGGATATGTTTTTTATTTGCTAAGTTGTTCATAACTCATCCTTTTATCTTCACAATATTTCAGATGAATTTGATTGTTCAGTTGAGATTTAGTAAATGAGTACTTGGGCAAGATTAGCTGAGTACCTTAGGGTACTATTGCTGTTGGGAGATTCATTTTATTCAGTAGATGGATGTTTTTTTGTTTTATATTTTTTTTGTTTTTTGTTTTTTGTTTTTTAATGTCAGGGAACCTCTTCAAGGCAGAGCCCTTCAGATCCACCCCTGTAGAGTAAAGCCCAGTCTCGTACACCGCACTTTTAGAAGTTTCCTTATACAAAACTGGTTAAATCGCTGACTTTTCACTAGGAGATGTGGCCCCATAGAATTGTTTACACCTATGAAGTGTTGAATCTTGGATCTTGAGGGAAGTGATACCCCAAGACCAAGACGTTCACCACTTGGGCCAACCCCTTGGGGTTAAAAAATATTAAGTAGATGGATATTAATATGCTTAGATGGGTTATGGAGATTTACGTAAACTCTGGTTAATTTTATTATGTTATTTGGGATATGTGGAACACTTGATCTATTTTATCTGGTTTATTTTATTGAGAATCTAATAGATGAGTATGTGTAGTTAATCAAATTAGATGAATTTATGTTGATTTGGAGAATATATTAGCATTGTTGAAGTTGATTATTAGGTAAAATGAGTTAATTTCCTGAACTTCCACGATCTGGGCGTTACAATACCCAGAACCAGTTATAATCACATTATCTGCATTGCATTTATCTGACCTTGAAGTAGTTAATTGAACCATGCCAAAAATCTTTGCATAAGGTCGATCCACTAAAGAGTGGCTTAATTTGCATGTGACCAAAAAACTGTATTTGCTTTAAAGTTTCACCCAGCATCCAGCTGGTGATTATGAGAATTTAAGATGTTAAAGCTTGAACTTCAAAGATTTTATTTTTTTAATAAGACGATCCGTTGCTCTCTGAAAAGCCTTCTCGAAGGAATATCATATTTACATTTTAAAACACCAACAGATACAAGAAAAACTAATTAGGTGCGAAAACCTAAAACATACGTGCATCCAATCTATGCATGATCTCTATATCTGGAAAGTAAATAGAAAAAATCTGTAAGTTAGTTGATTTTTTTATGCATTTTCATCTTTAAGTTAATTGATTTTTTAAAAATCTTTGTAATTTTATTTTTATTTTTTTTCAAACATATGGATTTTTATTATTTCTAAAAGGAAAATACTAAATGTACTTAAGAAAAACTTACAAAAAATTTATAAAAAATTTACTTCTCTACATTAATTATTGGTAGGCTGAAAATCATAAAATTTAAAGAACTTATGCTGATCGTGGGTTTCTTTAAATTTTAAATCTGGCTGTATGCACGTGTACTAGAGACTAAAGGAGTTATGATGATGGAACGGAGAAACAATAATTCTTTAAACAACAGTTACAATCCTTTAAAAAGTCCAAATTCAATGTGCTAAACAATAATTCTTCCCTCAACAAACTAGAACTAGAGAGGGTTTTGTGTGATGTAGAGAAATGATATATATACAAGCTCCAAATTATGTACAAGCGTCGTGCAAGTCTTTTATGAAGGAGAGTGAAAAAAAAATATTGTTCTATATATGAAGGAGACTTCTTCCAAAGGGAAGAAAATAAAATAACTAAGAGAAAGAGACAAAACTTCTAAAAATTCAAGTAATTTATCATGTTTATAATACTGATGTGCCTGTCAGTTTTTTTTTTCGAGTTAATTTGTTCTCAAACCAAGACTTGGCAAATCAGCAAATAATATACCAAAAGGCCGTTCTGTAGACATATATAGTAGTTCTCTATTTTATATGACAAATCCCGATACTTGCATGGGTTTCCTAAGTCTACTTCGCACCCATTTTTGCCTTCCTTGAAGGAACGAAAGGAAAAAGAAAAAGCAAACTTCGATCTGTTTCTCATGGGCATCAAACTTGGAATTTCTTCCGGAAAAGGGAAAGGCAAGGTTCTTTATGCCAACCCAAGCCTCCCTAATGACAAGATGCTCTACAATTTTATTATACAAGCACTACTTTTATGTAATTCGGACACTACTTTTATGTCATTCGGATAGAGATAAGTATAACTTGTAGACTTCATTTTTAAAGCTGGGGAAAAAGCAAAAAGGCAAAGAAGAATAAAACACAAGAAAAGCATTTAAATGATACTTGTGTCTACAGGTTAAGACATAATTTGCATTATCTTCACTTATATTTTACCTCACAATATTTGAAATAACCTTTTGCATATAATTTTTTATGAATTAACTATATATATATAAGAGCTAACTATATGAAAGAGAGGCTTCATAGGCTCAATTTCTGTAACCACAACCCCATTCCAGTTTTGCAAATCCCATTGGCAAACATGGTTGATCTTGCCTTTGGCCTTGCAGGAAAGGTCTTGGAGAAACTAGGGTCCCTTGCTTATCAAGAGCTTCGCTTGGCATGGGGTCTCCAAAGTGACCTGAAAAAGATTGAGGGCACTATTTCCACCATTAAAATCGTGCTCTTGGATGCTGAAGATAGACAACCAAGCAATCCCAAATTGAGCATCTGGCTTCGGCAGCTCAAAGATATCTTATATGATGCAGAGGATGTGGTGGATGAAATTGAGTACAAAGCTTTAAGGAAGCAAGCGATTACAACATACGGAAGCACTAGTTCAAAGGTACGAAATTTCTTTTCTTCCTCTATGGCACTTTCATCCCGTTTACAACTGGCTCACAAAATCAAGGACATTAGAGAGAGGTTAGATGAGATTAATGCTAGTAAGGATCAATTTAATCTCACCGAACGGCATGAAGAGGTGCATGTCATGCCTCAGTGGAGGGAAATGACTCATTCCGGTGTTGAATCATTGGTCATCGGTAGGCATTTGGACAAAGAAAAAATCATAGAGGTTATGATGAAGGCCGATAGAAATGTTAATGTAATTTCCATAGTTGGATTAGGAGGTTTGGGGAAGACCACACTTGCCAAGTTGGTCTACAATGATGAAAGAGTAGATGAACATTTTCAATTGAAAATGTGGGTTTGTGTCTCTACAGATTTCAAAGTTATAGGATTGATGGAAAAAATCCTTAAATCTGCTCGTAAAGGAGTTGTTAAGAATTCAAATACTGAAGATACATTGCAAACTAGTTTGAAAGAACTTTTAAAGGATAAAAGGTTTTTACTAGTCTTGGACGATGTTTGGAATGACAATAGAATTAAATGGATTGAATTGATAGAGTTGCTTATTGGAGGATCTCCTGGAAGTGTCATTGTCGTAACAACATGTAGTCACAGGGTTTCTTCCATTTTAGACCCTATTTACACACATCCTTTAGATGGTCTACCAGAAAAGGAATGTTTGTCTTTATTTGTGAAATGTGCATTTAAGGAAGGAGAAGACAAACGACATCCAAACCTGGTATCAATTGCTGAAGAAATAGTGAAAAAGTGTAAAGGGGTTCCATTGGCCGTGAAGAGTTTAGGTGTTCTACTTTATTCGAAAGTCGATGAAAGGGAGTGGAGTTATGTTAGAGATAACGAGATTTGGGAATTGGAAGAAAATGAGGGAGACATCTTACCTGCATTGCGATTGAGTTATAATCAAATGCCAATTCATTTGAAGCGATGCTTTACCTATTGCGTTAATTTCCCAAAAGATCATCAATTCAGTAATATCAGATTAATTGCACAATGGGTGGCACCTGGATTAATCCTCCGATCACCTGCTGACAAAAAACAAGAGTTGGAAGATGTTGGAGACTTGTATATTAAGGAGTTAATGTCGAGATGTTTCTTCCAAGATTTTGAAGAATTTCCGTGTTGGTATTTCTTCAAAATGCATGATCTTGTCCATGACCTGATACTCTCTATTGCCCAAGAAGAATGGTTGGAAATAGACTCTGGCAACAAAGAAATTGCTCCGACAATTCGTCATTTGTCAATTTCAAACAATGGCCAACAAGTTTGGAAGTCTCCGAATAAGTTAACTAGTGTGCGGACCATCATGTACCGAACCAAACCACATGTATCCTCAGTTGAAGCATGCATCTCGAGATCCAAGTCTTTGCGGGTGCTTGATTTAAGGCATTCAGATTTTAAGAATTTGCCAAGTTCCATCGGTACTCAAAAGCATTTGAGATATCTTAACCTAACTAGTAATAGATCAATCAAGAAGCTTCCTAATTCCATTTGCAAGCTACACAATTTGCAAACCTTGATGCTTGGTGGATGTTTTTACCTTGAACGACTGCCCAAAGATATGAGGAACTTGATCAACCTTAGGTTTCTTACAATAACAACAAGAGATACATGTCTGCTTGAGAATAGAGTATGTTGCTTTAATTCGCTTCAGACTTTAGTTGTGGGTGGATGTCCAAAACTCGAATGCTTGTTTCCACAGATGGACAGGTGCCTCACCAAGCTTCGTACATTGTTTTTTAGTGAATGTGGAAGTTTGACCTCTTTGCTACCTGTTATTAAGCACCTAACTGCATTGGAGTCATTATACATTGATTATTGTGGAGAGATGGATCTGACGGGAGGAGGAGAAGGTGCAAAGGATCCCAATTTGAGACTCCAATTCTTGCATATAGAAGAGTTACCAAAGTTGGAGGTTTTACCCGAATGGCTCTTAGGATCTGCAGACACTTTAAAGCACCTACATATAAAGCTATGTATAAATCTCAAGGCGTTGCCAGAGTGGTTGCCGACTCTGAAATCATTTCAGACATTGGAGATCACTGGTTGCAAAGAGGTATCATCTTTGCCGAAAGGGATTCATGATATGAAAATGTTAAGAAAGGTGAAGATTCAAAATTGTTCTAATCAACTCGTCACTCGTTTAGAAGACTGGTCGAACATACCAGAGCTTGAACTTGAATAATATAGAAGAGATGAAGATGATGGTCATGAGGTAAGATGATTTTGTATTTTTATTTAGTATGAACGGAATAATTACGATTTTATAGTTCTCCCCTTAATTGTTATCTATCTACAGGCATGCAGTAGCAACTTCGGCCTTCCACCAGCCACGAGTCCAAGCCAATGCCAGCACGGGTGTATGTAAGCTTAGGTCAGATTTATGTCTCTTCCCTAAATTGCATTAAGATATATCTACAAGAAAAACGGCCTTTTGTGGCCAATTTATTGCGGCGAAAATAGTATTCGCAACCAATGTAAAATATATAAATAAATACACGCAGTGACGTACGTGTGTGTGTATAAAGTGTGTGAGATAGTTGGATTGGTGGATATATGTACGTATTTGCTTAATTGATCTGTACCTATATATGTTATTATTGCCTGATATATCAGTAGTTGTGTTCGGTAAATGCATGTGGAGAATAAGAGATTGATATTTTATTATTTCTTTAAAAAAAATCCCATTTTCCATTGAAATTCGAAAGATTAATTGGTCCAACAGTACCATTAATTATTCATGAGTTAATAATTAACGGCAGTTTTGTGATTCATATATATATATGACTGTAAGCATTATTCCTATCTCAAAATAAACAAGGAAATTCGAACTTACAACTTATATATATATATATATATTATCTCATGATCTTAATAATTAGTTAATTTGCATCTTCAATTAGCACAACAACTGATCCAATCCATCCAGTGCAAATATGACATAGGTCGATCTCTTAGAAGTTATATGTACGGCCAATATATATACTTAGATTTCAAATATTTCTATTAGTTTAATTTGGATTAAGCCATGTAAAACATGTACGTATATTAATGGTGACTCATGAGGTTCGGAGTATCAATATTATTCAATAAATTGCTTGAGATTGACTGGCTTGGTTTTGACTATATACCCGTTTATTATTTACATAAAATTAAAGCGTAGAAATAAAATTTTAAAAACATAATTTAATAAATATTTCAAATTTTTGATGACAGTATTTCATAGAATATTAATATCCATTCATTATTATTTTTATAAATATGAAATATTTAGAAATTATTTTTTTCATAGAAACTATTATGTGATTTTTTAGAATGTCACCTCTTATTCTAATTTTTAAACTAGTTTATCAAATTTCATGTAAAATTTATATATTTTGGTATCATATTAAGCATAGAATACTACAATTGAGACCTTAAATAAACTTTTCCTTGCTCAATGAAATTTAGAGGAAAAATCATTTCCACTATTTATCATATAAATCATCAATCTTAAATAGTTTTTCTTATATTTTCAATTTGGATTCTGTATTAAGAAACTTATATTATATGATAAAAAAAACTTTGAGGTCAATGTTAATAGTTTATTATTTCTTTATGGTTTATCCATTAGCGTGTTTTAAATTTTTTTTTTTTTTTTTTTTAAATAGAAACCGGGTACCGGGTTTTAAATCTAGTACCCAGAATGCTTAACCGCATCCGAACCGGATAGAAACAGGTAAGTCAATCCGGGTTTCGGACCGAATTATATCTAGGCCGGAAATCACATCCAGAATTTGGTTACTCGGATTCCAAATCGAGCTTGAAAAAAATATGACCCAAATGAACAGTCTTTACGTATATATATTTGGCAAACATGCTTTGTCTTCATGTCTATTCATGTAACTTCTTTAAGCTCTGCAAATAATGGAAAAATTGACATATACACATGACGATCCTCTCGGCCCCTTATTTTGGCCAACCAATCAGCCACTTGATTGACCTCGATCCTTGTAAGCATGGTTAATATTATTAAGCTAGGAGAAAGGTTGTGACATGCAAACTTACCACTTACAAGCAGCAACGTCTTACAATATTGAGTCATTTTCAACCTCCAAAATCAACTTAGTTAAGAAAATACTCCTCTGTGTCATGTATTTGGTGTAACTATATATTCTTTTGGTTGTTCATTCTTCATGGTTAGCTATTTACATGCAGAAAAATAAAAGAATGATAGATTTGTAAGCCCATTGCTCTTGTATATATGTAAGGGGGTGCTAGTACAAAAGTGTATTTTTTTTTAAAATATTAAAAAGAACACACTTTTGTACTAACGGCCAAAGTGAGAGGTCACTTTGGGGGAGCAACATAGCATTTTCCTATATAAATGCCATTAAATATGGAAAAGTTCCCAAATTTGTTTGGATGACCCCCATCGGTGGCCAAGTGCTTTCGATCTAGGGTGTTGTGATTGATGCAACTGATTTCATGACCACCATCCATCACCCATCATGATACTTAGCACCATTCACCTGACTCGACTTGATAAATAAACTGTGTTACCCGATTTAAGTGACTTCCGAAATAGAAACTCCCAAATATTCGACCCAAACTTCGTTTTCGAAGAATAGGATTTTTCCAACCCAACATGTTTTCCTTTTTTATTTTATTTTATTTTCACTAGAAAAATTTGATTACCATTATATACAAAAAATAAAAATCCTTCTAACCAATTCTCAATTATTTTTTAATAGTACAAAGTTGACTCGAAATGCACTCGTTGACCCATCAAAATGCATGGTATTTTAATTCTTGAACCTTTTAATCTTGAATAAGACGTCACGTGATGACTTCTTTTGATCTTGTTTATTTTTAGTCACAGAAGCACCTGTGTCGTTATAAAACATAAATGGGAGTTGGATGTAAATGAGGAATTTATTGTATTGGCATATTGAGTTGCAATTAATTTGGAGAAAGTTTGGTTCGAGATAAAATAAATAAATACAAAATGCAATTGACCACATTGAAGGCTAAGTATCATGTTCAAAGAGTGATAGGAGATCAACGTTAGAAACCCAATTGACGTTTTGCAAATGTGTAAAACATTAAAAAACATACAAATAAAAATAAGAGAATTATGCTACTGTTTGTTTGTACACTTTGAGTATTCAAGAGGCATCAATTACAAACAACCATCATGAAGGAGCATTGATCAACTACAAATTGAATGGAGATCAAATTGAATGGCCTCTTCTTGTCTATCAATCAATCCTCTTCAAACTTCAATGACTTTGCCATGGTCTTGTACAGAAGCTCCATCACAGACTTTATCCTTGTTACATATTCATGAAAGATCTCTCTGTAAGAAAATATCATAAGATCATATACCAGTAAGACCAAATGAATGATTGTTTCAGTACTTTCACTGCTCAACATTGGTATGGGACTTCCAAGATTAACAAAAAATGTAACATAACTGTTTACTATACAGGTCCCAACATCATACGCGTTGGCTATTAAACTTGCTCCATATTAATGTAATACTGGCCATCTGTGATTTTCATAGAGAATTGGTTTATAATTTATGCCAGCAATCAAAATCGTGGACCATCATTTCCCAAGCCTAAGGCAACCAAAGTTAGCTAGTAAAAATATTATTCATCTACATTTTAATCATCTTTTCCTTGGTGTAACATCATTTATCACGTCAGGGTATACATAATGAAATGAACATGTGGACAAATCAGATTTCTAAAAGATCTCTGGCTAGGCTATGCAGTTGAATGAATCTAAGACAAAATTTAGTCCACATTGTTTCGGGTCCAAATTTCCACTAGAAACTGAAATTCAACTAGAGAGCATTCAAAAACCTTTTGGTTTGGTGACTTTGGTCCCTATATACAGTCTACATATGTATGTACTATGTAAAACAATTACACAAATAGAGGATAAAAATGAGGTGCTAAATTTCATATGAAACACACTTTGAACATCCTTTAGGTGTAGATCCAACCAGACCACCATATAATATGAGTAGAAGGCCCCAAATCCTGACAAAAAGGGTTGGGAAAAAAAGGAAAAAAGAGGTTTGCTCAGTATCAACAACCCATGAATCTTTTCTGTGTGATAGGAAGGTGACCACTAGGACTAGCTATAGGCAGAGAGGGCCATCCAAACTTGGAGGCATAGAGCTATCCAAATGAATTACATTAGGAATTGATTCAGAATGGGACGAAGGTATAGGTTCCATCAGGCTCAACTGCAATTTAAGATAAAGCAAGTATAATTAACAAAGCACCATGCAACATAACTACAACTTGAAGACAACGCACCAAGAGCATATTAACAGAAGCTGAATAAACAGGACTAAATCCATATGCTTAAAAAGGGAACTCACCCAACAAAGTGGAAAAATGAATAAACAGAAATTATACTGTAACAGAGTAATATGATCATATCAGAAACAGAAGTAAAAGCTAAGTGCACAACCCATCCAACCCTTAAATGAATTGAGCTTTATTCTTGCTTAGGCCTAAAATTCCCTCTTCATAATACCAAAAACTATAGGGAAAGAAAAGATAAGGATTATTTCTAATACCTGGTGAGCTCAACTGGAATAAAGAAACAAGAAAAATAAGTCAAAGAAGAATTGCAGACAATCACAGCAAACGAAGAACTGTTTGCTCTTTCCAGCCACTCATTCGCTGATGAGGATTGCAGCATTTACAACCAATGAAGTAGGCTAGTAGCTAGTAAAAGTTGAGGCTGCGTATATTAATTATTATATATGTCTCATTTCAAATTTAACAATTTTTCTTGTGGGCACATCATTAGCAAGATGTAGTATTCTTTTCAATCCTAGCAATTTTTTTACTTTTTTATTAAACAGCCCCTTTCTAGCCTATACAAATGAATGGTCTATTGGCATACTATAAAGTAGAAACAACGACCTATAATTAGCTCCATGTAATATCTTTAGCAATTTACAACCAAGGACAACTTGCTTTGTTATCTTCAGTTATCTAATGGGATTTATTAAACGTAATAACATTGTTAATCCAGATTTAAAATAATTAAACCAGGCACAAAACTTTTAGAATCTAATAATTTTGCAAAGAAACTTCTAAAATAATTTCCAAACAGTTAGGTAGATTCCATAAGGGAGTTATTGAATTTTCCCTAGTGGGTAAAATCAGTGAATGACCCAGAATTTTATCATGCAGCTCACTGCAAGTATGGGAAAAAATATCAAAGTGATTACGTGCAACTAATTAGTATGAAAATTATTCAAGTCAGGCCAATTGTTTCAAATGTACACCATTCCTCGAACCAAACAAACACAAAAATTTGCACAAAACCTCCATCCAAACAAACACACAGATTTGCATAGATTTTCAGCCAAGCATTTAGCATTGAAAATAGAAAACTATAATACTCAAAAGTTCAACAACCAAAATCGACCCAAACCCAAGAACCCTAATAGTTCTGAATCCAGATCTTCCATACCTTTAGGTCAGAGAAAGAGACTGAGAGAGCGGGAGAGAGGGACACTAAGAGAGTGAATGAGTTGCGACCCTGCGAGCCCATGAGATTGATCTGCTGGTTTTGGGGATGAGGCTAAACTGATTTGAGAATTAAATTGTCACGATGCCTTGTGGGCACGGCCTTGAAGTGGTGGAGGTCTGCTATTAAGGGCAGCTTCAAAGATTAAAAAATAAATAAAAATTATAAATTTTATAAAAAAAATAAAAAAATAAAAAAAATGTGATGTGTGGAGATTGAGTATTAGATTCTCTAATGGTCGAAGGAGGAGAAGAAGTAATAAGAGAGTTAATGAAACGATTCGTTTTTGCAGATAAGGTAAGTGTGTATTCTCTGTTCTGTATCATGCATTTTGAAGTTGGGTTTTTATTTTAAGAGTCCTTGTCACCGAAGGACATCCCGAAAAAAAGGTTCCGAACGATATGTTTCATTAATTTTAATTTTAATTTTTTTATACATTTTTTAATTATCATAAACATTTAAAAAAATAAAAAAAATACAATATTATTTACAATTTTTTTCTTAATCACTAAGGGGCAAATAAAAAGAAATTAAAAAAGAAAGTGAAATCAGGATACACATTCGGGACACTTTTTCGGTAGAAATAGTGTCTCTCTTATTTTAATGATATGGTTCATTTAGGTTGTAACAAGCATGCGTTACGTTTTATTTTTGGTTGAGTGCGTTTAGTACTAAACATTGCATGTTGGAGGAATTGTAGTATTCTGCGGCTTTATAAGTAGGAGGGAACTTTGAAGGTTGTTGATGATTCTTGGAAGTTATGTTCTTGGAGGTTTAGAATTCCTTGAAAATTCTCTACAAGATTTATCGATGAAATCTTGTTCAGTGTCATTCTGTGAATCGGTATTTTCTTGCGATTAGTTGTGTGAGTTCTTGCTTATTCTTGCATTTTTGGAAGTGGGAGCTTACATAAATCAATGAGGGGTGACTGCGTGTTTTTTTTTTATATACATGGGGAAGGGAGGGATTCGATCCTTGGTTTGGTTTTGTTCTCTTAGTGAAAAACCAATGTGTTGCCAATTGGTCTAAAAGACCTTGGCAGTGAATCCGTATTTTGACTTTGAGAAAGTTTTTCATTCTTACCTTTTGGCTCTTTTTTTTTTTTTTTTTCGAAATATATTTCAATTCAATTCATGAATGAAGGAAGTTATAGCTGTGACTAATAAGTTTAGGTACAAGCCCTGATTATAAGTCAACTACACATCGGTTATACGCAACCCCGCACACAATTTTCATTGTGTCAGACATTACCTAAAAAACTTTAAAAAAATTATTTAAAGACACAGCCCTTTCTGAGATGCGAGATTCTGTAGAAACAGAGATATCCATCTCGACTTGTTTACAAGAAAACAACTCATAACACCCCCACCCTCCAAAGGAGGAGGAGGATTTTTCATTCTCATCTTCCAAAAAAGGATAGGGACTAAACTACCATTCTCCTCCACAAGAGGAAAAAGAATTGTTTATTTCAAATTATTCTCTTTTAAACTAATAGATAAAAATAAAAAGTAAAACAAACTAGGTACACCCTAACAGAAAAAACAATGTGCTCTCCACAGTAACCAAACGCCCACTCCGAAAACCATCCACTGTCTGCACCACTATGTCCCCCACTATCCCTGCTACCTATAACTGCCTCAACCCGCCCTACGTCCTGCCACTTCCTGCAACCAACAAGCAGATAACGGACACCTCTAGACGAGCCATCAATCAACAAACAAACAGACGAGCCATCAGAGAGCAAACGGAGAAGCAAGTAAGTAACGGACACCTCCACCGTAAACCCTTTTTTTAGACAAAACACCTTCATTGACCAAAACAAACCCATCGGAGGGCCTCACCTCCTCCGTATCCCTTATTACAAACTAGCAAAAGAACCAAATGAACAAAACTATAAACCGAACAAGACAGGAAAACAGAGCATAATACGGACTATAATAAAACAGAAAATAAAACGGAAACTCACTGTCACTTATCCCCTTCTCCGACCACCATCCATGGAGAGAAACACCATGAGCTACGGCCGGGTTCTGCCCTAGAAAAGGCGCCTTATCCCCCCATGCACGTTGACCTGCAAACCGAAAAACACCTCTATTTTCCATGGATGAAACAGAGTCTCTTAACCTTGTTGGAATGCAACCCAAACCTGCATGCAAACTTCTCCTCTCTGAGCAAGCCACGCTGACCCCACTCCCATCATAAATCCTCCATAACCGTCCCCTCAACAGACCATTCTTTCGGCAACTAACTCCAAACATCAACTCATCCCCACATGCACCTAACAAGCATGCATGTCTTTATATTACACGTTTGAGAGCTAACTCCAAACCAGTCAGGAACACTGGAGATCCTGGCCATACAAAACTGAGATTCAAAACCATGGCCATACTAAACTGAAATCCTCCACCACCCTCGTGTAAATTCTCCCTACCCACTTACGTGATTAATAGTGGTTAGGGACTTGGGAGCTGGGCCTGGTAATGGCCATACATACCATCAGAGTCACAGCCAACAGCTCTTATTACCAATCTGAAAACAACCCTAGATCTAACTGGAAAAGAGAGGGGGGAGGGAGGAAGGAGCCGAAACTCCCACCTCCCTCTACCGGTTTCCTTGAGCTTGTTTCCTAGAGAGAAAGAAGAGTTTCTCTCACTAAAAGTCTATGTCCTTCTTGCCTTTTGGCTCTTGGTTTACTGCTTATGTATCGATTGAAATTTGTGAATGCATTATAATAAATTGATAAATGATGCCGTTTCAAATGCATTGGCTCTTTTTAATCAATTATTTGCTATTAACCAAACCAATCCGAACTAATCCAAAACCAAAATAGAATTGTTTTGCTTCCGTGTTTTTCGCTTCAGGTTGGACTTTTGGATTGATGATTGACATGTTAACGTATTGACCTTTGGGATTTTATATACGTGGCTATCAGCCTAACTAAAATCTGTGTAAACTGGTGGAGGTGAACCGAGCCGCCCATTCTCTAGAGTCCTGTCCGGGCCAGTCCATTTCAATTCTTGATGGTCTAGTTATATTTAGGGTGCCCGTCGTGCTGTGGGTCCTGTTACACGTGTTATGTGGTAAAGCGTCCGTAATTTTCCCTTCATAATTGTCGCCGGTTTGTCTCTCCTTTGTTTTTTAGCTTTTTTCTTTATTCTATTTGAGGATTCATTGTCCATTATTCTCTAAAAGATTATCGACCTTAAGAGAACTTCAAGAAAATTGATTTTTCAATAATACTTAAATACATTTATCTATAGTATAAATAATTAACTCAAAAAGAAAATAATTCCCCATCAAATACGTGACTTAAAATAAATTGTTTGAAGATTCTCATTTCCTTCCATAGCTTATCAAAGTGGAATTAGTAGAATCAAAACTACTTAAGAGAAAATTACTACAATGGGATTGACAAATTTTTGAATTGGTCTTTGGTATTAAAAACAAGTTTTACCACATTTCCGAATTAATACCCATATATTAAAATGACTAGTACTGTATGTAATTACAATTTTACTTAAAATCTTAGGTTCAAGACTCATTTTATTAATATCATAAATTTCAACATATCAATAGGTGACACGTGTAGAATTAAAAGTTTTGTACGTTTTTCTTAAATATAGGTAGCATTTTGGTATTAGAACTGTCAATCCTACCGAAATGGAACTTACACAAAAAAGTTCTATAATTATTTTTTGTTTAGTGATTGCAAGAGTATTTAACTATGTATACATAACGAAATCCAACATTTTTCTAACAACTTGCTAAAATTATTGTTTAAGAGCCAATGGTAATTCTCTATCCATAACAAATCTTCGCACCAAGATCAAGTTATTAGCACGAGAAGTTATACCATATACTAAATTCTTATTTCACTTTTATCTTATCATTACGTAAGTGGAATTTTTTTATTAATCTTTAGAATCTTTTCTTAGAAAGCAAGAAGATGATCTAAGGTTTATACAAATTACACGTCAGCAAAATAGAAAAATGAGTAGGATGAGAGTATATAGCATTTTCCTGCATCCTTGATCACTTCAATTTAAAAGTTTAGTCGCATCCTTGAGGCGTTGTTGCACAGATTTTTCTTCAAAGTTGAAACTTCTCAACATCAGGAAAAACAACTTTCAGATCACTGTGAGACTAAGCAGGTAGAGAGCTATATTAATTAAAGAAAATCTCCACAAGTATCTGCGTCCAAAGATTATGGACTTGGTTGATTTTAGGCTACTTGGGGCATGGCGATTACGCATCAGAAGTTATGCTAATAATGTTCACCAGAGGTGAGCTAACTCAGAACATCATAGATACTGGGATCAAGATTCAAGAAACCATGTTTCCATGGATAAAGTAACGACTTGAAATCATGATTTTTCATGGTTCTGATCTTGAGAATCTGGACAATTAGTAGTTTATATGAAAAGATGTCACCAACTTTTATGATCATAGGTACTACTAGAACACAAAACTCAGATCAAGCTCTCCATTGATTTTTTTAAACAAGCAAATAATTACATCGCCAACATCAGTCTAAAAGGAAAATTTGACATTTCTTTTACAAAGCTCACTTTCCAGGGACAAAGTTTGTGGCATATGCCCAGGCATTATTGTTCACGGGGTCTGCAAGGTGGTCAGCCAGGTTCTCCAAGGGTCCCTTCCCTGTCACAATGGCTTGCACAAAGAATCCAAACATGGAGAACATAGCCAATCTACCGTTCTTGAGTTCCTTCACCTTCAACTCAGCAAAAGCCTCTGGGTCATCAGCAAGACCAAGTGGGTCAAAGCTTCCACCTGGGTAAATTGGATCGGTAACCTCACCTAGTGGCCCACCGGCAATACGATATCCCTCGACGGCACCCATCAAGATAACCTGTGTAGCCCAGATGGCCAGGATGCTTTGTGCATGGACCAAGCTTGGGTTGCCCAAGTAGTCAAGTCCACCCTCACTGAAGATCTGTGCTCCAGCCTTGAACCAGACAGCCTCGCCGAATTTGACACCATTTCGAGCCAAGAGTTCAGGGAAGACACATCCAAGGGCTCCAAGCATTGCCCACCTAGAGTGGATGACTTCGAGCTCACGGTTCTTGGCAAAAGTTTCTGGGTCAGCTGACAACCCAGCAGTGTCCCAACCATAGTCACCTGGAAATTCTCCGGTAAGGTAAGACGGAGGCTCGCCAGAGAATGGACCCAAATACTTGACGCGGTCTGGACCGTACCATGGGCTTCCAGAGGAAACAGACTTGCTGGCGGTTTTCCTCATGCTGACACGACCAACACCAAGCTCAGGGGTTGATGGAGCAAGCTGCACTGCCTTGCCAGCANGTCAAAAGTTACTAGATAAGCTTTCAACTGGTGCATTTAACCATGAGGCTAGACCTCATTTTTATAACTTGAGCCTATGCTCATTAACTTAAATCCCACCGGTGTGGGACTAAACTCAAGGAGCAAAAGTCAACAATCTCCACCTTGCGACTTTGACTGGTCCCACAGCCAAGCTCCACCTCAATGAAGATCTTCATAGCTTCCGCTATTATGTTTCACCATAAAAGCATACCCACTCAGAATAAACCAATTCCAAGCATTTCACTTCGGCCCATGTCGAAAACAACTTTGCTGAAAATTATGGTGTAACTTCCACGTTTGGCTTTCCTGGAAGTTCATCAGCCATCGACATGAATTTCCACCACACACCATGTATCAATGCCAAACCAATGCCCGTGTGCAAACTTGTGGACCCGCTAACATTAACACATCCTCTATCATGGCAACTTTGGGAATTAGCGGCATGCCATGAGAATGTACACGTCTCTTTTAAAGATCAAAATCTTCTATGGAGAGAGACGCAATATTAGCATCATTTCCAGTATCTCCATTTACTGACTTGGAGCCACTTGCCGAACCAGCTCTTGCTCTCGGACAATTTTTTTTGACGTGCCCAGATTGTCCACACTCCCAGCAGACTACTTTCTTCTTCATGGAGTTCTTCATCTTCCCATTTCCAGCTGCTACCATCACTAAGTTCTCAAGTGGAACATTATTTCCACTACTTAGTCTTCTCTCTTCAGAAAAGATTTTACTGGTAACTTCTGAAAAAATTATTTTCTCTTTCCCATGTATCAAAATAGGCTTCATGTGCTCATAGGAAGGTGGAAGAGACCAGATGAGTCTCAAGGCCTAATCCTCATCATCAATTTTAACTCCAATAGCTTCTAGCTCAGCGACAATGCTATTGAGAACGCTTAAATGATCTGAAATAGTTGTACCTTCACTCATCCGTAGTGTATGAAACTGCTCCTTCAGGTACACACGATTTGAGACGCCCTTCGTCTGATACAACTCTCCGAGTTTTTCCCAGAGTTCCTTTGCCGTAAATATTCCATGCACATTTGCAAAAACATTTTTGGCCAAGCACAGACATATCGCACTTGCTGTTCTCAAATCCAGATCCTCCCAATCTTCATCGCTCATTTTAGGTCTGCTCTTTTCACCAGTCGCACTAGTACCAGTGTTGACTTCAGATGTTGGTCTGCCGTTCAATACCTTGTGTAATCCTGATTGAATCAAGATATCCTTGACTTGTACTTGCCACAAGCCAAAATTGATTCTCCCATCAAATTTCTCCACCTCAAATTTGACAAGATTTGAAGGCATACTTCCTGATATTGTTTTGATGAATTTACTGTAGAAATGAATAGTACCTCACTAAGTCAGTTCCCAGGAAAGATTGGAGGGTCACAATGGACACACTTAAAATTTCCAATCTCCTAGACAGAACCTCCTTAGACTGTACGTATCCACACTACCACACCAAAACTCCACCCCACAAAAAGAACCTAGTGGCTCTGATACCAATTGTTGGGAATTTGGACCTCCCAAATTCACCCCCTAGGATCTACCCTTTGCAGGAATAACAAGAAAAATAGAGAAATAATAACAACACAAGAAATTTACGTGGAAACTCCAAAACAGGAGAAAAACCACCAGACCCAGAAAAGAAAATTCACTATGTGAAAAATTATTACAATCACACAATTTTTCTCCTCACCCCAAACACACCCACAAAGCTACCCCACTAGTAAAACTTTAACTTTACACCTCTTCCCTTTTTACAAAAGGCTAATAGAGGAATTTAACTAAAGTCAAAAGTTACTAAATAAGCTTTCAACTGGTGCACTTAACCATGAGGCTAAACCTCATTTTTATAACTTGAGCCTATGCTCATTAACTTAAATCCCACCGGTGTGGGACTAAACTCAAGGAGCAAAAGTCAACATATAGTCGTTTTGATATGCCTACATTATAGATTCATTACAATAAAAGAGGCAAGTACAACGAATTTATATACTATAACAAACCCCCATGTTATCAGTTTCTAACTTATTTTCTTCTTTTGTTATCTTGTGAAAGTATTACCATGAAAGGACTTAGTTTTCTAAGAAAAAGAATGAATGGATAAATGTGCATAGCTTCAGAAGCTATTGGTTGACTTCTTTAAACGTAGAAACAGATATACCAAAACTTTTTATGTATATCTATTATTAAATGGTTAAGTTTAAAGACAGACGTAAGTAACACTTCTGGGACCACATTAGCCCTACATATATTCACTTTTTCTGCCATAAAAAACTCCACGTTTATCCATTAATTTGTCTAAGAAACCATAAAACCTTCATAAATAATGTGTCTAATGATAACTAAAGAATATAAAATTCAGTATTTTTCCGATCATTATGGAATGGTTACACTTTCCCTTTGAGTTTAATGAATTCTTTATGCATCACCTATTATTTCTCTGTTGTTTACTGGATGCAGTAATTAACTATCAAGTTAAGTAAGTCAATACCAGAAATCAGGAAAATATGAGACCGCCCATCCAAGTGCTAAGAAACAATCTTTTTCTATAGAGAATAGATCACACACGATCAATTTACTTAGCATTAGTAGACAATAATAACACATTTTTCAATTCAAATCAGAAAATATGGGTAAAATAAAAGGGTTAATTCACTGTTGATGGTGGCATAATATATATGCATTCTTTGTACTGTATTTTTTATATTGCTGGAATTGATAGGCTCAACTTGATTTACTATAGCTTGTCAAAAGACAGACAAAAAAGTAATATATAGACCTGCCAGATTTCAGCCATATTTTGTAATCAAACAAATTATGATTTGTTAGAAACCAAGTTCAAATTGTATTGTATGACCACATTTAGCCATCAATGGTGATTTTAGGTACACCTACCCCCAATAGTGATTTTAGGTACACCTAACCTTCTTTGTACTCTTTACCATTGGATTGATGACAAGTGTAACAATCATAACCATTCTTTGTACCAAGAGATCCCTATAAATAGAGGGAGTCCTCATTTGTGTAAGACACCAAGAAATAAGAGAAAACTAAGTTCTCTAAACATTTCTCTCATATTAAAGATCTCTCTCTTTGTCTTTCGCTCTCTCGTTTTTCATTAGTTTCATAACACATTATCAGCACGAAGCACTAACTAACTGAGCACGAGGTTTTATTCATTTTGAAGTTAGAGGATTCTGAAGCTAGCGGTCTTCTCATTCAAGTAAGTTTTCAATATATTATTTGTAATATCCAAGGTGAGTATTAAAGCTTATATTCATTATTATTACTTGATTAAATCTTATATTTATTCACATAGTTTTCATACACGTTTTATTTATTTTTATATACTTGTTATGAATTATTGATAAGATTTATCTCGGAATAGAAATTGAGCATCCTTGAATGATTGCTCTAAACCGATGATAAGATCTATCTTGGAATATAAATTGAGCATCCCTGAAGGATCGCTTTAAACCAATAATTTTATTGAGTATCTCATAATAAAGGATCTATTGATTTTGTGAGATAATTTAAATGAGCAATATGTGTACCAAAAGGCTCATTATGATTTATGCACCTGAAGTTGCATAATTGAAAGTGTGTTGAGAAAAACTACTGAAGAATATATATTTAAATGAACGTCTCGAATGTGCTCCTGAACTAGCAATATCGAGTATGCTCCTGAAGTAGCAATATCAAGTGTAAAAGTTCATAATATATTCTAAATTTATATCTGGTCTTTTAGTGGCTAAGCAAAATAATGAGTTTTTGATAAAAAATCATGAGCCACGTCCTACTAGTTCTACATCATTCCCTGAAGTGAATGATAATGGATTTATATCATTTTATTCCCTGAAGTGAATGAAATTGGATTTATATCATTCCATGAAGTGAATGACGAATTGTTTTCAAAGAAACCAAGAGATTGGACGTGGTGATGAATATCTTTATAGTACTTCAATGATTTCGGGCCAGAAGCTCGTATTGAAAATATTATCAGCTTTCTCTTTGAGATGATATTATACAATTATTGAATCAAATATTATGATGCATCAAAAGTGATATGATTCAAAATATTTGTATCTTTTCATGATTATCTTGATCATCCAAAATCAATTACGATAAGTCGAATAATTTTTATATGGACGTCCATAAAAGAACCAGAAGATTCTTTTACTATAAAGTCTTACCACCAGAAGTGGAAAGAAAAAATTTGCCAGAAGCAAATAAGATGAAATAATTCGACGTTATCATGATTATCATAGGTGAACTGGAAGTTCAGATGATAATTTATTTATGGATGAAATAAGATAAAAGGTCTCATATTCTAGCTGCTAAAATCCTAGTGAGGATTGAAGTCCCTGCAGGGCAATTAAGAAATTTAGCAGTCTAATGAACATAAGACATGCCTGAAAGCATGTGAGACCTATTGATACAAATGATAAAGCATCTCGGAAAGAGAAAAGCAACAAAGAAAAGAAATCGGTGCTCCTGAAGAGGCCGTACCCACAAAACAAGCAATAAAGTCCATCTAAAAATTCTCTCATAATGAATACTCCTGAAGAGTATAATACTCCTGAAGAGTACCTCCTGAAGAGGTTTTCATGAAATGTCTTCCCTTGAAGAGGGACAGGTACCTAAAAATAACGAGATCTCGATATTACATTTCATGAGTAATTGAGAAATTATGGAGAGAAATAAAACCGTTGTCGACAACGTATTTTCATATAAGATGGCATTTGATATTACCAGAAGTAATAAATAAAGTGAGCTCAGAACCGTCGAAGAATACCGACGTAAAATATTGGTCAAAATAGAAATAAACAATTCCTGCAGAATTGTTATAATGTGATGCATATGGACTTGAAGTCCAAACACCTATGAGGTGATGCTTGTTGAATATCAGTGGGTATTTGTATAAATAAAATGAAAATGTGATATATAAATCACGAATATATTTCCTACAGAAATAATATTGATATGTTTATGAAGTTAAAGAGATCATATTGAGATTTGTATTAACTTGATAGTTACCAAGAATTTGGGTATGCATGAAGCATATAGTTCTGAAGTACATATTCTATTAAGTCTTAAAATCCTTATATGATCTACTGCAAGCTAAACGTATGTGGAACATACTATTTTCATATATTTTCAGTATTTATATTATCTTTTATTGCAGTTTTTATAGATAATTTAAATGTCATTGAGGCTCCAGAAGAGCTCATGAAAACTGCAGAAAGCAGGAATTGATTATGAGGCTCCAGAAGAGCTCATAAAAACTGTAGAAATCAGTGATTGATTATGAGGCTCCAGAAGAGCTCATGAAAAATGCATAAATCAGGGATTGATTATGAGAAAAAATAATCTCCTGTTATAGATGCAATCACAAAAAGATTGAATATGCAGTTAATGGATGTGGTCACTGCATATTTATATGGGTCATTAGACCATGACATATATATGAAAATCCCTGAAGGATATAAAATGCTTGAAACTTGTTATCTGGTTACATCCAGAAAACAATCCGGACGCATGTGGTATAAACGCATTAGTGAATATTTATTGAAAGAAGGATTTGAAAAATAATCCAATATACCCATGTGTTTTTATTAAGAAATTCCGGATTTGTTATTATTGCGATTGATGATTTAAATCTTCTTGAAACTCCTGAAGAGATCAGAAGAATTTGAAATATAAAACCCTTTCGGTTTCAAGGGGGAGATAAATGTGCATGAGAAATAAAATGGAGCACACAGAATAGCTACCAGAAGATAGATACACAAATATGAATATTTGTGAAATTTTATTATCTTGAAGCAAAAATTACAGAAATTTGAGGCATTTCGCCTCATTCTTTAAACGCTCTTGTTCTTCAAGAATCTGCATGGCATCTCTGTCTAAAGGAGTAGGCAATCTAAAAGAAGATTTAAGCAGAGATTTTAATTTTCTATTCTCTTGCTTTATTGATTCTATCTTCACGTTAGACTCCTGAAGAAGTCGCTGAAGGATAGAAATTTTCTCATGGAGTTTGTCCAAATCATAAGGTTTGGATTGTAGTCTCTGAGAAAATGCATAAATAGTTGAAGAGTAATGGGCACCGAGATTTACAAGCTCATAGATAGCTTCAACATCTGACTTATTAGTCAGATTAGCACCTGTGGTAGAAGCAGGAACAGCTGATGAGCTAGGTGCATAATACCTTATATATTGGCCATGAGAAGATTGCTGAGCCATTGCAGAAAAAGAATGCAAAAAGAGATTGCAGAATAAAAATGCAGAAAGAAATTGCAGAATAAGAATGCAGTATGATTACAGAAAAGTGAAGAAGATGAGATGCAAATGAAGATGAGCTGAATATCTCTTTTATAGAGAAAAACTAAGCACCTCTATTGATTCACGGCATCTCTCGTGAAGCATCTCTCTACAAGAGACGAGGCGTAGCATCATAGCCCTGCGGCGCTTGACAGCAGATGTAGCATTATAGCCCTGCGGCGCCTGACAAGTACGTAAGAACTGTAAAATCCCGCGATGCTTGTCTGGCCTAAAAAGATGGCCAACGTTTTTGAATATAGAGGTTTGCGGCTTAATTTTGATAACTCCTCCAGTAATTATGTTATTTACAAGAACTCCAGAAGAGTACAACTCTAGAAGAGTAGTGAATTCAATGATCTTGGATCAATATGGTGAATTTCACTATAAAGTCCTGAGTACTCCAATGGTTGCTCAATAATTTGATGATCAGAAAAATCCATTTCGTCCTTGTGAAGACAATGGAGAAATTCTTGGTCCTGAAGTACCTTATCTCCAGTTCAATTGAAGCACTGAATATGTGATTATTTGGATCAAGTCTACAATTAGATGGATATACGGATGTGAGTTATCTATCAGATCCACACAAGAAGATCATTGCAATTCATGAAAAGAAAGTTGAAATTAATGTCAAGCAGATACGGTCAAGTGATAATCTGGCAGATTTATTCAGTAAAGCATTACCAACTGCAACATTTAAGAAGCTTGTGCAGAACATTGGAATGCGGAGACTTGAAGACATATTATTATGCACTTTTCAGGAGAGTAAATGTCTTGAAGACTTGTGCTGATTGTACTCTTTTTCCTTCGCTAAAGTTTTATCCCACTGGGTTTTCCTTTGCAAGGTTTTAATGAGGCAATCTTAAAGCACTTGGCGATATACAGAATATTGTACTCTTTTTCCTTCGTCATTGGTTTTTTTCCCACTGGGTTTTTCCATGACAAGGTTTTAACGAGGCATATTCTTTATATGTGGTCATCCAAAGGGGGAGTGTTAGAAACCAAGTTCAAATTGTATTGTATGACCACATTTAGCCATCAATGGTGATTTTAGGTACAGCTACCCCCAATAGTGATTTTAGGTACACCTAACCTTCTTTGTACTCTTTACCATTGGATCGATGACAAGTGTAACAATCATAACCATTCTTTGTACCAAGAGATCCCTATAAATAGAGGGAGTCCTCATTTGTGTAAGACACCAAGAAATAAGAGAAAACTAAGTTCTCTAAACATTTCTCTCATATTAAAGATCTCTCTCTTTGTCTTTCGCTCTCTCGTTTTTCATTAGTTTCATAACATGATTTAGTATTTTCAGCCAAAATGCCATTTAAATCTAAGTCACTATATTTTATGTAAGTTCTTCTTTTCTAATCTTTTTGATGGTTTGTAAGTAGATGTATCTATTTATGTAGTCCTAAGAAGATTGTAATTTACTCACTTATTTTCTTTATTCATTGATCGATTTTCTGAAAAATTATATTAGTAATGTAAGAACTCAACATAAGGTCAAAATAAGATTTAACAACTCACAACTTGATTTTAATATTCAACAAAGAATAACATTTTATATTATTAGAAGGGATTTTTAAGACTTTTTTAAAGAGTAAAAAAACCACATATAGTCAGTTTGATATACCTTCATTATAAATATAAATTCTTAACAGTAGAAGAGGAAAGTACAATGAGTTTATATACTATAAAAAATCCTGATATTATAAATTTCTTACTTCTTTTCATTTTATTTTGATATGGTGGGATAGTATAATTATGAAAAGACTTAGGTTTTTAAGAAAACAAATGAATGGATAAACATGGAGTTTTGTCAGTGTGACTGGATAAACATATGCTGGGCTATAGTTGCAGCAGAAGCTATTATTGGCATTTTTAAACCTAGAAATAGATATACCAAAACTTTTTATATAATGAAAAGTTTGCAAAATGTATATCTATTAAATGCTTAGGTTTAAAAACAGATGTAATAGCTTCCGCGACCACGATAGCCCTGCATACATTTACTTTCTTCCACTGTAAAATCTTCAGTCTAACAATTTATTTTGTCTTAGAAACCTTTTGATTATTTCACATGATTTTTTAAACAACGTATAGAAAATATGTAATCAAACGTCTGTCAAAAAAACAGAGTAAAAGTCTTGCATCAACGATTTATCTGTTTTTTGCTGGATGTACTAAAGTATCAAGTTGACACCAATATTTCAAGATCAATAATTCATAGTTCAAGATGGTCAAGAAAGAATGTAAAGTTACAAAGTCTGTTTGGGATGGAGAAAAAAATGCACTAAACTCAGCTTTAAAGTACTGCTCTTTTCTATAAACCTTGCATTTTTTTTTTAATTTTCATTTTCTTTCTCAAAGTTTTCAGGCGAAAAATAAAAAATGAAATCAGAGAAAACTCTTCCTCAGAATACAGAAGTATTCATACCTGATATATATAGCAGTCAAAGAAGATTGATCAAGAAAGGAGAGAATAAAGAAAATGGCTGTGTGGTATTGTTGGATTAAAAGGAAGAGAAAGAGAGAGGTAAAGGAGGAGCTGTGTAGGGTTTGTTAAATCCACCCTAAGTGTGAACCCTCACACATGCACCGCTTTGTAATTTGTTTTATTAGGCACCCTTTGGTGCGTTAGGTGCAAGATTTCTGCAGCAAATTGCTGCACCGAATTACCCACAGTAGGGTTTCCTTTCCTATAAAAGGAGAGCTCCTCTTGTGTAAGTGAGGGCAACAAGAGAGAAGCAAGTGAGGGAAAGAAAAATAGAGAGAAAGAGAGGGTACGTGAGAGAGTTGAGAGAGTTTTGTAAATTTCTTACAAACTCAGTAAAAGAGGCTCCAGTGGACGTAGGCAATTTACTGAACCACTTAAATATTGTTTTGTGTGATTTTCGGGCAGGTTTCAGGTCCAACAATTGGTATCAGAGCCCTGGTTCGAAGCTGTCCGAAAATTCAAGTTGTTCAAAATCAATTTTTGACAACTCCAGGGTGTTTCTCACGTCGAGACGAATCCGTTGCCGCAAACGGAATCGAAAACGGAGGTCGAAAGAGCCCACACGCGCCCCTAGTAGCTCAGCGCGTGTATCTGCTGCAACTCACGCTCCCCCACGCGCATCGGAGGTTGAAGACGACTGCACCACACGCGCCCACGCGCCCTCACGCGCTCCAGAGGAAGAAGCCGCGTGAAAGACACGCGCCCCCACGCGCCTTACAGAGGTTCAGCGCGTGTATAACACGCGTCTCACGCGCCCCCAACTCGCCCAGCAGTCCATAGCGCGTCTCACACGCGCCCACGCGCCCCACTCGCACTGCACCCTGCACGTGCATTTCACGCGCCAGACGATCAGAACCGTCTAATTTCAGATCTATTTCGGCTTGATCTAAGCCATTCGGAGTCCAATTTCAACAATCAAATAGTGTTTTCCTACTATTTGGATCGTTCCGGACTCATCCGTACGGTTAGAATTTTGAAATTTTGATTCTAAATTTTTTGAAATTCAAATGGAAGGATCTGGAAGAGATAGGAGCTTTGAAAATGCCAGTAGCTCAGGACGTTGATCCACAGTGTCAAATGCAAAATTTGAAGTTGAAAAATTCGATGGAACCAGCAACTTCGGCGTGTGGCAGTGTGAGGTTATGGATGTGTTGATCCAACAAGAGTTGGATATTGCCTTGGAAGAGAAGCCAGATGAGATGACTGAGAAGGATTGGAGGAAGCTTAATACCCAAGCTTGCAGTACAATCCGGTTATGCCTTACCAAAGAGCAGAAGTATTTTGTCATGAGAGAGACAAATGCTAGGGAACTTTGGAAGAAATTGGAGGACAAGTTCATGAAGAAGAGCATTGAGAGTCGTCTGCACTTGAAGAAAAAGCTCTTCAGATTCCAATTTCGTGAAGGTATTTCCATGTCTGAGCATCTAAATAGTTACAATCAAATTCTTGCTGATTTGTTAAACTTGGATGTTGAAATCCAAGACGAAGATAAGGCTTTACTGCTGTTAAATTCCTTGCCTGATACATATGATCATTTAGTTACTACTCTATTGTATGGGAAGGAAAAGATCAGTTTTAATGATGTATCCAGCTCTTTGATTAGCAATGAGTACCGCAAAAAGGATAAGCAGGTACATCAAGATACATCAAGTGAAGCGCTAACAGCAAGGGGGAGACCACAGTCAAGGAATCCCGGAAGGAGGAAAGGTTTTCACTCGAAAACCCGGGCCACATCACGTGGTCCATCAGTCGGCAGAAAACTCGCCAAAGATGAGTGTTCCTTTTGTCACAACAAAGGACACTGGAAGAAGGATTGTCCCAAGCTGAAGGGACAACAGCAGAATCAACCCACCACAGCCAATGTCGTGGACAGAGATGACGAGTCAGATTTTGCCTTGGCAAGTTCATCATCCATTTGTCATTCCGATGAATGGATTATGGATTCCGGATGTACCTATCATATGTGTCCCAATCGGGACTGGTTTACTGACTTCACAAAAATTGATGGTGGAGCGGTACTTATGGGCAATGATAGTGCCTGTAAGACTCAGGGAATAGGTAGCATTCGGTTAAAGCTGCACGATGGCAGCGTCAAGACTCTGACAGAAGTTCGGTATGTTCCGGACTTGCGGAAGAATCTCATCTCACTGGGATCTCTGGATTCAAAGGGATTCAGGATCACCATTGAAGACGGAACTCTCAAAGTACTAATGGGAGTTCAGGTGGCAATGAAGGGTTTGAGGCGAGGAAACCTGTACTTCTTGCAAGGAAGTACTGCTGATGGAAGAGCTTCCACATGCTGTGAGAAGCTAGATCAGACTGATGCTGACACCACCAGTCTTTGGCATATGCGGATGGGACACGCCGGAGAAAAAGCTTTGCAAACACTGGTGAAGCAAGGCTTACTCAAAGGTGCCAAGACTGGAAAACTGTCCTTCTGTGAGCACTGTGTATTAGGGAAGCAGAAGCGGATCAAGTTCGGAACCGCTGTACACAATACACAGGAAATTCTTGACTATGTACACTCCGATGTTTGGGGACCTACCCAAAATGCATCTTTGGGAGGTAAGCATTGGTTTGTAACATTTGTAGATGATTATTCTCGTCGTGTATGGGTATATACGATGAAGAGTAAAGATGAAGTGCTGAAAATCTTCCTTGATTGGAAGAAAATGGTTGAAACTCAGACCGGCAGAAAGATCAAGCGGCTCAGATCTGATAATGGAGGTGAGTTGCGTGACACTAATCTCACTCTGATTTTTTTATTTTTTTGTTAGGGGAATTGGGTCTGTTTATTGTTTGCCTGATACAACTCTAACCCCAAACATCATAGCCAGAAGCTGTTATAATCACATCATGATCTGCATTGCTGCATTTTTTACAGTATAACATTTATGTGACCTTCAACCATATATACCAAAATCTTTGCATAAGGTCGTTCCACTAAGAACAGTATTTTGCTTTGAAGTTTCACCAAACATCAAGCTCGTGATTTTGAGGATTTGGGTTTTATCTTTACATGAATACTAAGACATCAAAGCTTTAACTCCAAAGGTTTTTTAGTTTTCAAAGAAGACGGATCTCGTAGTTTTATGAAAAGCCTTCTCTTATAACGGAAGATCGAATATGATAGTTACATTTTAAAACACCATCGGATGTAAGCAAAAATCTAAAACGCACATCCGATCTATGCATCTCTATATCTGGAAAGTAAACATAAAAAATCAATTATAACGTATATTTGGCAAACTTGCTTTGTCTATTTGTCTTCATGTCTAGCCTCATTTATTGTTCATGCATGTAACTTCTTTAAGCTGTACGTGCAAATAACGGAAAATTTGACATATAAACAGGATCCTCTCGCCACCATGTTTGGCCAACCAATGGGCCACTTGATTGACCTCGATCCTTGTACGCATGGCTAATAGATAAGCTAGCAGAAAGATTGTGCCATGCAAACTCAAGATCACCACTTACAAGCGCGCAGCAGTGTCTTACAATATTGAGTCATTTTCAACTGCCTCCAAATTCTTTAAGATATTACTCCTCTATTTCATGTATTTGGTGTAACTATATATTCTTTTGGTTGTTCATTCTTTATGGTTATATAGCTATTTACAAGCAGAAAAACAAAAGGAGGACAGATATATAAGCCCACTGCATGCTCCGACAGCCAAGTGCTTTCAATGTAGGGTTTGGATGACCACCATAACAAATCCCCATCAGTTTCTTACTTATTTTCTTCTTCTTTTTTTATATTGTGAAAAGTATAATTATAAAAGGACTTAGCTTTCAAAGAAAAAGAACGAACAGATAAATATGCAGTTTTGTTAGTAGAATTGGATAAATATATATTGGGCAATAGTAGCTTCATAAGCTATTGTTGGCTTCTTTAAACTTAGAAATAGATTTATCAAACTTTAAGTTTAAAGACAAACGCAATAGCTTTTGCGACCACAATTACCCAATATTTACCTTTTCTACCATAAAAGCTCCACATTTAACCATTGTCTTAGAAACCATAAGACCTTCATAAATAATGTGTCTAATCATAACAAAAGAATAAATAAGTAGAGAATAAAAAATTCAGTAATTTTATGATCATTATGGATTGGTTTTACACTTACCCTTTGATTTTAATGAATTCTTTATGCACGTCTATCACATAGGCTACATGTGATTGTTTTACTGATCTAATTTCTAGATGTTTAATTTACTTCATTTTTTATGATTTACCTATATGATGTTGGTAATTTATCTATTCTCCCTTATATCTCAAGATCAAGAAAGAATGTAAAAGAATTGAAGTTACATTATTTGCATGGGTAGGAGAAAAAATGCACTAACCTCTAGAGTCTGTTTGCATCGGTAGGAGAAAAAATGCACTAAAGTCAGTTTTGAAGTACTGCTCTTTTCTATAAGCCTAGCATTGAGAAAGTTTTCAAGCGAAAACAAAAAACAAAATGAAACCAGAAAACTCTTCCTCAGAATACACAACTCTTACCTGATTTATGTAACAGTCAAAGAGCATAGGAAACGGCTGTGTGGTAGAGTTGGATTAAAAGATGATCAAAGCTATGAAGGGTTTAGGTTAATGATTCGATTAACTTATTTATAGACGCAGCCATGCATGCAGGACAGACTAATTATTGCTGCCATGGATATATGTTGGTCAAAACTCTCGCGTGCTTTGACAGTGCTGGCGGGGAATCAATAGCTCAGATGATCGTATGATTTGATTCTCTGAAGAATTTGATTTTCTGCAGCAGGGGTTGGCAGAGCTCATGCTGGCTGCGTGATTCACCTCTTGTATTTTTTTCTGTAAAGTTACCATCTTTTTTAGTGATCTGCGAGAATTCCATGTAATTGATGATGCTGTTTTCACTTGCATGTCCTTCAATAAATTAAGCTCTTGCAATATATATATATATGTGTGTGTGTGTGTGTGTGTGTGTGTTCGTTTATTTCATACTTTGGCTATATATGCACAATGAGAAAGACTGAACTTCATCTCTCTCTCTTTAATTCTTCTTGTCCAAACTGCAGTATCCAATTCGAATACAAAAATTATCAAGCTAGCTGACATTACATATTTATGTGAGTCCAAACTGCTCCCAAATCTCAAACGATAAATAAAAAAAAGTTCACTTTTTTCAATTATTACACAGACTCACTCGTATAACATTACATTACAGATCAGAAATAACTTCTATTCCATTACAGATCAGAAATTAATGTTGTGTTCTATACAAGTAGTACCACAACCCCATATAGCCAAGGAAGTGAAGTTCTTCATTAATCAACTCAAAACAAGAAGATGCAGCTAGCACGCCACGACTTCTGGAAATGACATCTTTTGAATGATCTCATATCCCTTTTTATTTGTCTTTTTGAGCTGCATTAGGTGTTTGTTAGGTTTCACACCCCTTCCTAGCTTATGTATCTCGGAACCTTTGCTTGATACTTTTCATGACCACCATCCATGCATATATATATCCAGCACCCATGGCATTCCCAGCTTTCTTGATAGTTGCTTTGACTATGAACAACATTGCTTAGGGCAATAAAAAGCATATCACTAACAAATATTCTTAGAAAGAGATTCAAGTTTTAGAATGAGAAACTTAACTTGCTACTAAGATACAGTTCAAGAACACTACAAAATAAATTCAAACCCATTTCAGTTCAACAGGCTCCCGTTCTCTGTATTGAATTGTTTCTAGCTATTACTGGAATTGACATACTCAACATTATAAGGTCAAAATAAAAAGAACATAATTTAACAACTCAACAAAGATTTTAAAGAAATCCATCATATTTTGTTTTGGTTTATAATTGTTTTTTCTGGTTTTTTATGTATAGCTACTAAGATACAGTTCAAGAACACTACAAAATAAATTCAAACCCATTTCAGTTCAACAGGCTCCCGTTCTCTGTATTGAATTTTTTCTAGCTATTACTGGAATTGACATACTCAACATTATAAGGTCAAAATAAAAAGAACATAATTTAACAACTCAACAACGATTTTAAAGAAATCCATCATATTTTGTTTTGGTTTATAATTGTTTTTTCTGGTTTTTTATGTATAGCTACTAAGATACAGTTCAAGAACACTACAAAATAAATTCAAACCCATTTCAGTTCAACAGGCTCCCGTTCTCTGTATTGAATTTTTTCTAGCTATTACTGGAATTGACATACTCAACATTATAAGGTCAAAATAAAAAGAACATAATTTAACAACTCAACAACGATTTTAAAGAAATCCATCATATTTTGTTTTGGTTTATAATTGTTTTTTCTGGTTTTTTATGTATAGTTTGCACATAAATACTTAATTGTGACTATGGAAGCTATTGCAGCTATATTCAAGCTTAAATCCAAAAAGAAAATCAACTAGGACTTATTTTTCTGAGCCTATTGTCGCTGCAACAAACATGAAACAATTTGTTATGACAATCATTTCAAGAAAGCTCTTGAATGGGTTCTATACAATTGAATTATATAGGAGAATGATCGTTACATCACTGGTATGGTAAAAGTGATTAATAAAAAGAAAGTACAGGTGTTTTTGAAGAGTATAAAAACCACATATATTCAGTTCTATATATACCTATAATATAAATTCATTAGAATCGAAGAGGCAAGTACAAT